>CM059188.1:33400699-33680699 GCA_030323885.1 Branchipolynoe longqiensis
TGAGACTGGTACTATGCTTGCTAAATGTACAACAGATTTAACAGAATCTGTAAATGAGACTGGTACTATGCTTGCTAAATGTACAACAGATTTAACAGAATCTGTAAATGAGACTGGTACTATGCTTGCTAATGTACAATTTACGATCTGTAATGAGACTGTACTAGCTGCATGTACAACAGATTTAACAGAATCTGTAAATGAGAATGGTACTATGCTTGCTAAAGTGTTCAACAGATTTAACAGAATCTATAAATAGAACTTGCATCATACACACTGAGTGAACAGCAGCTTTATCAGAATCTGTCCGTAAGACTTGCATCAGACCCACTAAGTGTATAGCACATTTAACAGAATCTGTAATAAACCTGAAACCATTCTCTCTAAGTGAACAACAGACTCACCTTCTATACAAATTATATTTGCACCATTCTTATTAAGTATACATCAGTCTAAGCGGCATCCATAAAGGTGAAAATTAATTACATTTTTTAAACCAAAACATTTACTTAATATTGATCCTACACATCCAACTTAAAGTTGCATAGTCCGATGGTTTAGAATTCCTGCATTTTTTATGAGATAAATATATTAGATCGATCACTAATATCTACTTTACAGTAGTTCAAAGTTACTTTTATTTTAAATGGTAAACTTTTGAGATATTTTGAGTGCAAACATGGAAAATTAGTTTTGGCAAGCTTGCCAAAACTCTGACACCATAGACTTCTGCAGTAGCAGGTTCTATTAAATTGATTTAATATTGCCTTCTACGCAGAAACAAATGCTTAATACATGCATCAGTATCTAAGTTAGCTATGTAAAATCAAATCTAGATAATTGTTTTGGTTTTGAAAATTTGCTATTTCATCGGACTACACAGCTTTCAGAAACATGTAAAGTTTGTTTTATTTAACTACTCCTCTAGAACACATTTATTTTTATCATCACCTATTGGACATCAAACAAATGGTCATTTTAACACATTTCTTTGGAGGAAACCTGCAACCGCCACATATGCTAGTCTTTCCGATAAGCAGCAAGGGGTCTTTTATAATGCACTTTCCCACAGACAGGACAGCACATACCACAACCTTTGATGAACCAGTTGTGGACCACTGGTTGGAACGGAAAATAGCCCAAACTGCAAATGGGTCCACTGAGCAGGATCGATCGGATGACCGACACCTTCACAACTTTACAGTGGACACATCACTGCCTGAGCTGTCCTGATCCTTGAAACATGTATTCCTGTATAGAAAACATTAAAACTGCATATTCTGATGAAGTGTCAAATTTTCAAAACCAAAGCACTCACCTAGATTAGATTCTACATATCCAACTTAGATACTTATCCACTTATTAAGCAGTTATTGCCACATATAATTAGAAGGGCATAGAGAGGCAAGTTAATAGAACCTGTTACTGCAGAAGCCTATGGTGTAACGTGTAAGTCAAGAACGTCCGCACAGCTCGGTGGCTAGTTAAGTTTATTTATAGAACGGAGATCCCGCTGCTATGCCTCACCAGGCACACGGGTGGCGGTACACATACGTACACACATATATATATGACATCTCCCTTTCAGAATGAGGAACCAATTTCTTTGCTTATTCTGCATCACTGTAATACATTTTATCAAGGGGTTTGTTTATGCTTTTTATAACAACCATCATAACAATAACAATAACAATAGCATATATGTATGACATCTCCCTTTCAGAATGAGGAACCAATTCCTTTGCTTATTCTGCATCACTGTAATACATTTTATCAAGGGGTTTGTTTATGCTTTTTATAACAACAATCATAACAATAACAATAATAATAACAATAACAATAACAACAATAATAATAATAATAATAATCTGAATATACAGGTTATGCGATATAATATGGTAACGGAGGATGTTTACATCTTTGCTTTCTTGATTTGGGCTGGCTTGACAAGTCCTGTTTGTTAACCAGTTGTTATAGAAATCTGGTATCACTTTCAACCACGCTACCACTATACGACATCCAGTCATCTAGTCTCTACTCATCACTCCGTCGCTTTTCATTACAAGACATTCGTATCTTAATTCTGCTTTTCTACAAATCTAGTCTGATAACTGGTTTTATGATTCGTCCGAAACTGGACATTCTTACAGGTGTGGCTTGTGTCTCCTGGTCGTTATTTTCTTCGGCTTGTGGTGTGTCAACGTGTGGTGTCTGTGGTTGTATTTCAGGTGCCTGCGGTGTTGCGTTTGGTGCCATTTCCGTTACATACTCCTCTTTGGGAATTTTGAATATCTGTGTTCTGTTTCTGATAATTTGACGGTGGTTAGAATTTCTTACTTGGTATTCCCTTCCAGTAGGGCCTTGTACTTTCGTGATAATACCGGGAGCCCACTGCCTGTTGTGATTTTGGTATCGAACTCGATCGCCCTGTCTGAGTGGTCTGTGTGTTGTCCCGGCTCTTTGGTTGTGGTAGTACCGTTGCGTCTGTTGTGTTTGTTGTATCTCTTTTGATTTGTTCTTTTCGGTGTGTGGTTTCAGATTTGTGTGATGTATGGGCATCCTCGATCTCAACCGCCGACTCATTAGAAGTTGTGCCGGAGAAGCATTTAATACCGGCAGTGGTGTGTTGCGATAATTTAATAGAGCTAGTTCCAAGTCTACTTTGTCCCATTTGCACTTTCTGATCATGTTTTTAATCGTCTGCACGAAACGCTCTATTTGTCCATTGCTTTTTGGAAACTGTGGGCTCGAATAAATGGGAT
Source organism: Branchipolynoe longqiensis (assembly GCA_030323885.1). NCBI lineage: Eukaryota > Metazoa > Annelida > Polychaeta > Phyllodocida > Polynoidae > Branchipolynoe > Branchipolynoe longqiensis. The sequence goes on from CM059188.1 coordinate 33,403,462, forward strand.
TAAATGCATAGTGTTGCGCAAATCTGGTGTATTCTAAGCTGCGGTATTGCGGGCCATTGTCGGAGACGACAAATTTTGGTATCCCATGTCGTGCAAAATTATCTTTTAACGCTTTAATTACGCTGGTGGATGTAATGTCATCTAGGAGTGTTACCTCGGGATATTTTGAGTAATAGTCTACCGTTATTATGTAATATTGGTTGTCTATTTCAAAGAGGTCTGTTCCTATTTTTTCATATGGCGTGCACGGGATGTGGTGACTTACCATCGGCTCGGTGTGTTGCTGTTTCCTATGAATTTGGCAAGTAGTGCACCTTTCTATGCGATTGGTTATCTGTGCATCTATGTGGGGCCAAAAAACTGTGTCACGTGCAAGTTGTTTGGTTTTTGTGATTCCCAGGTGTGTTTCGTGTAGGATTTCTATCACCTTATCTCGGAGTTTATGTGGGATCAGCAACCTGTTGCCTTTCATGACCATGTCATTTTCTATCGTTAGGTCATCTTTGTGTGCGTTGTATGGTTGAATGTTTTGTGGTAGCAATTTGCTGGGAGTGTGCCAGCTGTCTTTTATATGTTGTTTCAGCTGAATGAGTGTGTCATCTGTTTTGTACTCCTCTTTTATCTCGATCATGATATCTGATGTAGCGTCGATCGCGGCCACGCTCAGGGTGTCGTCATATAGGTTTCGGGGTTCCAGCGTGTCGCTGTGTGCCCTGGATAGTGCATCTGCAAACAATAATTTGGATCCTTTTATATGGGTTAGTGATATGTTGTAGTTTTGTAGGCGCATGCGCATACGCTGCATGCGCGCTGAGAGCTTATGGATGGGTTTATCTATTATGGCTATCAATGGTTTGTGATCTGTTTCTATCTGCACATGTTTACCATATATGTAATTGTGAAATCGTTGGCAACCAAAACAGATAGCCAGCAGTTCTTTTTCAATTGTGGCATAACTGCCTTGTGCTGTGTCAAGTGCCCTGGAGGCCATGGCTACCGGTTTACCATCTTGAATGAGTACAGCCCCTAGCCCTGACTGGCAAGCGTCTACTTGTATGGTAATGGGTTTCTTTACGTTATAATATGTTAATACTGGAGCTTCTTTTAATTTCTGTTTTAATGCTTCGAACGCCCTCTCTTGTTCAGTTTGCCAATGCCACGCAACGTTTTTGGTTAGCAGTGTTCGGAGTGGTTTAGCAATTTCCGACATGTTCGGGATGAACTTATGAACATACCCAACCATGCCAAGAAACTGCTGCACCGCTGCTTTGTCGCGTGGCGTAGGCATGTCAACGATAGCTTGTACCCTAGAGGGATCAGGTTTGACACCTTCTTGTGTCAATATGTGGCCCACGTATCCTACCTGATTTTGACATATTTTGCTTTTATCTGAGTTTAGCTTCAAATTGACTGTCCTGGCACGTTCTAATACGGCCTCTAACCTGTCATCATGTTCTTTTTTTGTTGACCCGTATATGAGAATGTCATCCGTCACAATTCCGATGCCTGGGAGATCCCCCAGGATGCGCTGCATTTCTTTGATGAAGATATCCCCGGCTGTCTTTATACCAAAAGGCAGCTGAGTATATCTATATCGCCCCCACGGGGTATTGAATGTGCAAAGCCGTGAGCTGTTCGCATTCAGTTGGATCTGCCAGTATCCTGACTGTGCGTCTAATACAGAGAAATACTGGGCATCGGCAGTGTTAGCAATGATTTCATCAATCGTCTTTGTGTGATATGCCCCACGAAGGATCGCCTTGTTCAGCTTAGTGGGGTCGAGGCAAATGCGTATTTTATTTGGTTTGCGAACAATCGTTATCGAATTTACCCATTCCGTCGGCTCGTTTTGTTCTACTATTACCCCCAGTTCCAACATTCTTTTTATTTCATCATGTACTTGACTTTGTATAGCATACGGTATACGTCTGGGGGGATCGACTACTGGCACTAGCTGGGGGTCAGTATGTATAATGGCGTTTGTTTTGATTAACCCTAACCCATTGAACACATCGTCATATTGCCTCACCAAGTCTTCGGCGCGTGTGCTGAGACAACCGGCTGCGGGTGAATGTTCGATCAGTTCATCTATCCTGGCGATAATCCGTAGCTGTACACAGGCTTTTTTTCCCAGGATAGCGTGGCCCTGACGCACCACCTGGAACTTGATCGGCTGGCCCTTGACGTCCATGATCGCTTCCCCATCAGGGACTATCTTATGCCCCGAGTATGTCACCAGGCGACATTTGGATTTTGTCAAAGTCATTCCGGGTAAGCGATCAAACGCCCTGCGCGGGATGAGGTTCGCTTCGGATCCTGAATCCACCTTGAATCGTACGTCTCGGCCTGCGATGCACAGATCCACATGCCACAGTCCAGGTTGATCGTCGCTGAAGATCGCGCCCGTGAATAGGTCCGCTTCTAAGCTGTCCACGTTCGTCTTGTTGATGTTTATGCCTGTAGCCCCGCTCGCTTCCATGTCATGGCCGGGTATGTCCATTGAAAGTTCATGAACAGTTGGAGGTTTGCTCCTGCAAACTTTCATGAAATGACCTATCTTCCGACATGAACTGCAAGTTTTCCCTTTGGCTGGGCATGCACCTCTTCGGTGGTTGAATCCACAGTTCCCGCATATCATACGGCTCGTGTCATTGTTGTTGCTGCTTTGGGTTCTCCAAGATGGCGCTGTCGGTCCTCGTGTCACAGGTGCACCGGTCGTTCTTGTCATGAAGTCTACTTCTTTTGTTAGGTCTTTACTGTGTTGGCTTTCTAGCTGGTCAGCCTTGAATTCACTCAACTGGCAAATTTCTATACATTTTTGAAGAGTCAAGTCAGCCGTTTGCAGTAACTTGTTTCTTAGCTCGATACCGCTCACACCTGCTACTATGTGGTCACGCAGTAGTGACTCCTCTGTGGGCCCATACTCGCAATCGGTTACGCGGTCCCGCAGTGCAGTGATATAGGTGTTAATGTCTTCAGTAGTTTGATTGTGTGTATTGAAACGGTATCGAGTAATAATTAAATTTGCCCTGCCAGTGCAATGCTCCTTGAATACCTTTATCAGAGGTTCGATGCGGTCTTCCTCGTCAGATTGTAAGTGCAGGTTTGCATGCACCCTTTGCGCCTCCTCACCGGCCACATGTAGGAAGACGCAGCATTGAACGTCCTCTGCTTTCTCTTTCACACCTGCAGCAGTTGCATAAATCTTATACGCTCGGTACCACTTTTTCCAGTTTGCTGCTGCATTATTATCCAAAATGAGAGGACCAGGCGGTTTTAGTCCTGTTAGCGGCATCTTGGTAGCACATCTGACACCATGTAACGTGTAAGTCAAGAACGTCCGCACAGCTCGGTGGCTAGTTAACAAGTGAGTTTATTTATAGAACGGAGATCCCGCTGCTATGCCTCACCAGGCACACGGGTGGCGGTACACATACGTACACACATATATATATGACATATATATGTCAAAATATGGTCAGGCTTGCCAAACCTAATTTGACATGGTTGCAGTTCAAATAGCTCAAAAGTTAGGCATTTAAATTAAAAGTTACTTCAAACTAAAGTAAGATAGATTATAACAATCAATTTAATATGTTTATTTCAGAAAAATGACACAAACGCAAAACCATCGCACTATGCAGCTTCAAGAAACATGTATTCGTCCATAGAAAACATTAAGTAAATTTTAATAGGTAAATTTAATTAGGCCGAATGAGTTTGGCATTCTCTGTGGCGGAGTGGTAAGAGTGTCTGACTTTTTTCTAGGTCAGACTCCTAATCTGAGGGTCGGCGGTTCGATTCCCTGTGCCCCCAGCTCTGCCAATTTGGATTTCCACCGCTGTGTATAACTTACAGCGTCATCAAAGGCCGGTTGCTCTCATACCATGTCTATGTGGTGTGGGAGGTTAAAAATCCCTTGGGTCGGTAAAAGTGTAGGCTCGGGCTCTCATCGGCTCATAATTCCGAATTGTGGTTGATCCGGCGGGAAGCCCGAGGCGCCCCCTACCAGACCTCCGCCCTCCTCCTTCCCGCCCTTCCTCCTGACCTGCATTTGGGCATATATCCTCACCTCGATGGATTTAGATTTAAATTCTACGGACCCGTCTCCACCCACGTCACCCACGTTAAAAAGCGGCAACGCAGTTAAAAAGTCACACACGTTAAAAAGAAAAATGCAGCGAACCCGCAGAACGACAGCTCCGAGGGGCCGCCCTACCAAGCGCGCCACAAAGAAGCGAACCCCCACGCCTGCGGCCGACGTGAGCATCTCCTCCGACTCACAAGATGGCGGCGCCTCACCGAGACAGGCCGTCCCGCAGCCCCGGCCACCGTCCCCGACCCGCCAATCTAAGCGGGTGCGGAAGCCTACCTTGAAGGCGAGGCAGGCCGACGGGCTAGAAAAAATGCAGATGACCATCAACGCCATGGAGGAGCGATGGATCCTGATGGAAAGGGAGGCCACAGAGCACAGGAAGGAGGCGGCCGAGCAGCGGAGCCAGCTCGCGGCCCAGTCCAGGGTGCTCGCGGAAGCCACCGGCGCACTCACCGCCGCCACGGCTGGCGCACGCCGCCCGGAGACCCAGCCCCCGCCGGCCGCCGTGACGGCTCGCCGCCGGGCACCTTCGGCCTCCCCCTGCACGCCCCGGCCGGCCGGCCGGCTCCGCGCCAGCCGGGCGCGATCACTCTCGCCGGCATCGCCGTCGACCGCCCATGACGGCCGAGCCAGGACCCGCACCACTTCATACCCTGCCATTGGAGTCGATCAGAGCCCGCTCAGCCCATGGTCCTCGCCCTCACCCACGCCGCCGCGACACCGACCCCGGCGACGCGACGCCCCTCACGCAGCCGGGCGACGAGCCGCACGCCGCCGACAACACGACACGGATGACTACGGTCGCGGGGCGCGATCGACGGCAGAGGAGGCGGTGCGCCTCATCGTAGCGGCGGCCGACGGCAAGGCCCACGGCAAGGCCCACACACGGAAGAAAGGTATTTCTTCGAAATATTGATTCCCCTAAGACGTTGTTGAACGGGGGGATGAGGGGAGGGCGATAAAGAAGGGTGAGGCGACCCGGGAGGAGTATGCGGTCTCGACGCCCTCTCCGCCCACCAGGAGATGGTCGCGCAGGATAATTGCTCCCTGGCGTGGCCGGTGGTGAGGCGGTACTCTGAGGAGGTCTTCACGCGAATCGCGGACGGTAGGCTCCCCCTCGGATGGAGGGACGCAGCCGCGATAAACGCGGTCAGGATTGAGATCATAGCGATGGCGGGCCACGCCGCCCCCGCCTCCGCCCCCGAGAGCCAGCAAGCCGGGAAGCCACAGAAGTCCGGTGCCGACGGACGTGAACACTACGATCGGGCAGTCCTGGGGGCGCCCTGCCAGGTGTGGAATAAAGACCCGGCGTCATGCACAAAAGCCGCGAAAGGGGCCTCGCACGGGGCGGGCGCTCAGAAGCTCGCTCACGTCTGTGGCTACTGCGCGAATGTGCGCCGAATAGTCACCGGCCACCCCGAGACGAGTTGTTATTCGAAGAAAGCCCGGGAGCGCCCCGGGAAGACCTCTCACCGGGATTTTTAGTCGGCCGGCGGGCGCACATAGCCCCACCCCGACCACCTACTCGACGCCGACGCACACACCGCCCCCGGACTACCACTGCAGCGGCCTGCCCCGCTCCTGAAGTAAACAATAACAATGTTCCAGCCTCGAGTGGCTTCGCCCCGACCGCCCCGCCGCCATGCGGGGGTTCCCTTCATGACATCACGCACGCCGCCCCACACAACGACACGGGATTGGCGGAGGGGGGATTCCCCCGTGACGTCACACCGGCCACGCGCCCATGCCGCCACCTGGAGGATTCCACCCACACCACCGGTAGTGTTGGGGACATTCCACCGCCGCGGGGGAGCCCCCCTGCCGGTGACGCCACCCCGAACCGACACCGTCCCGGAGGCCCTCGCCACGCCGCACACCTGCCGTCACACAACAGCTTCGCGGAGTTCCGCCCCGGAAGCTGCTCCACCCCGGCGGCCCCCGACCCCGCCGAGGCGTGTGGGATCTGCGATGTTACCCGCGGCGCTTCGCCTCCGGCGCAAGCATTAGCGAGCCCGTCGAGGAGGTGATAGACACTGCCATCCAGCACTCCCTCCCGGCGGCCCCCGACTGCGGCCCCTCCCCCGTCGAGTACAGGGCCACCCTCGACTCATTCTGGCCTGTGCTTTCGGGCGAGGGCTGGGCCGCCTACCCCGCCTACGCGGCGGCCTACGCCGCCGCCCGCGCCTCGGGACTTCCTAATTATTTGGCCGCCCGAGTCCCGGTCCCCTCGGACTTAAGCATCCCTAACTGGCGTCGGATGCTCCGGGGCCACGACGACCCTCTCCTCGCCGACCACCTAGAGTTCGGGTTCCCGGCTAACTACACAGCGGCCCGGCCTCTGTCGCCCACATACAACAATCACCGCGAGGATCCCAGCTTCGCCCGTCACGTGACTGAATACGCGGCGGAGGAGGTCCGACGAGGCGCCCTCCTCGGGCCCTTCGCAGTTCCCCCCTTCACCCCTTGGGCGCAGTGCAGCCCCATAATGACGCGGCCCAAGTCCACCCCCGGGAAGCGGCGGGTCATCGTCGACCTCTCGTTCCCCCCGGGCCGCAGCGTGAACTCTGGCATCCCGAGGCGGGAATACCTCGGGCGCCCGCACGCCTACAGACTGCCTTCCGCGGCCGACCTCGGCCGCCGCATCGTCGAAGAGGGTCGAGGCGCATTCTGCTGGTCGGCCGACGTGTCCCGCGCCTACCGCCAGCTCCGGGCCGACCCGCTCTCCACGCCCCTCTTCGGCATCACGGTCGACGGCCGCGCCTACCTGGACATAGCCCTGCCCTTCGGCTGCAGGACCTCTGGCGCGGCCTGCGTCAGGGTGACCGCCACGGTGGCCTGGATCGTGGGCCTACGCGGGTTCTTCACGGTGGTCTACGTCGACGACTTCGTCGGATGCGAGGCTTCCTACCTCGGCGCGATGCGGGCGTTTGACGCCCTCCGAGAGGTCTGCGCCGCCCTTGGGCTCGAGCTCGCCCCCGAGAAGTGCTGCCCCCCAACCATCCGCCTCACCTGGCTGGGCATCGAGTTCGACTCGGAGGCCATGGTGCTCCGCATCCCGGACGAGAAGATGAACGACGTCATCGAGGCCTGCGAGCGTTGGCTCGACCGCCCCACCCTCACCAGAAAGGCTCTCCAGAGGCTTGTCGGCCGCCTCGCGCACGTTAGCACCTGCGTCGTCGCGGCTCGGAAGTTCATGGGCCGGATCCTCTGGAGCCTCCGCGCCGCCCCCGCCGTCGGGGCCGTCGGGGCCGCGGATGTCGACCCGGAGCTCAAGAAGGACGTCCGCTGGTTCCGGGACTTCGCGGCGGCGGGGAATGGCGTATGCCTCCTCCCCCCAGCCGTCCGCCCCTCCTGGACCATCGAATGCGACTCCTGCCTCACCGGCGGGGGCGCATTCTCTACAAACGCCTGTTTCTCCGAGGCCTACGACCGAGAGATGATGGCGGCCTACCCCTCCATCCATGAACTGGAGGCCGTGAACCTCGTCATGGCGGTCCGCGCCCTCGGCCCCGACGCCCCTGGCGGCTACCGGATCGTCGTCAACACGGATAACGCTGCATCCGCGAGCGCCCTCGAATCGGGTCGCGCCGTCGACCCAACCCTCGGCGCGTGCGCCCGCGAGCTCTGGCTGCTCGCGGCGCTCGGCTCCTTCGACGTCACCATCTACCACAAGCCCTTCCTCCTGACCTGCATTCGGGCATATATCCTCACCTCGATGGATTTACCTCGCCCACCCACCCTCTTTTTCAGCCACTGCGTGGGGGTCGGCTCCCGGGCCTACCTCCTCACAGGCCCCTCCGGACCCCTCTGTGGACGTGGACGAGGTCGACTGACCTGCCCAAGAACATTTGCACTCCTTATATAATTACCCATTGACTCACACATTGTCTACCTGTTTTATCCAATAAACCCTTTCCTTACTCCCACATCTGCCTCGGGCTTCCTTCTGTCCGGACCGACCAGCAATGGAGTGGGGAAGACTGGTCGTCTGTGACTGGGATTTCCCCTGCTTGGGACAACTAATGGACAAAAAAAAAAAAAGAAGAAAGACAAATAAGTGTTCACACTTCCTGTCTACCATTCGCTATATCGCTTAAACAACCCAAATAAACCCTGTAAGTTCTGCAAGCCTCAGCACGGTGTCCAGCATTTTTCCGCGCACATACAATTTATTTCACTTGTTTTCACTTCAGGTATCTCCAAAGTTAGCCACTTAAATTATAACTAATAAAAGACACTGCAAACTAAAGAAAAGTAGGTTATCTCAATGACCCTATTATATATTATAGGATTCGAACCCACACTTCTTGCCATTCCAGGAATAGTATGCTAACCATTACACTACGTAGGCTCCCTGATACAATCACTCTATCCATGCCTACCTGTCTATGTGGCTCCTTGACTGAGAGGTAAGCGCAGAGTGCTACACTCATCCCCCTGCAATTGTCAGGGTTTTTTCAAAATGATTTACATCCATACGTCGTTTAATGCTTACAATTATGCACATACAGGCAATGCACTTACATATACATACACAGGGTAGGTTCAACAACCATCCATCGCATAGCTTCTATGTGATTCAGGTCACGGAAACCCGTGTTGTCGGGAAATATTGTTGCACCTAGAGCAGGATTCGCGACCACATTTCTTGCCATTCCAGGGCTAGTGTGCTAACCATTACACTATCTAGCCTTCATGATACAATCACCCTATCTACACCTATTTGTCTTTGTCATTCCTTGCCACAGAGGTCACTGCAAGCCTATAAATATTCTTTTTTAATAAAAGACAATATGACAGACATTCAAAACCCATTGGATTATCCAACTTTAAGTTAACCCCTGTCGAACACAGCTCTGAGCTGTCAGTGCCTTTCGGGTGCACCATGGACCTCTGCAGCAGAGCCTCCATAGTCGTTCTTCCGCCTGGACATGGTGGCTTTGTTGATGTCCTCGAAGGACAGGTGGCGGCGGATGGTGTAGGCGACTGGCTTCTCCAGTGGGTCGATGGCTGGTTCCCGCAGCTTCACATCATCCTTGATGCACCGGTCAAATGTAGGAACATTGCCCCTGTTGTACACCTGCAATTATTTGTTTGCAAACAAAGAATTAAAATATTTGGTTAGCCGGTTTTCACAAGTATCACTTATACTAAACTATTAAACAGGGGAACCTTTCAATTTCAGACAATTGGCCTTCCTCATTCCACTCCTTGCATTATCCTAGTAATGCCAAACACCAGGCTAGGTAGTGACACACATACATTTGTTATATTATTGGTTTGACTCGACCAGGGTTCGAACCAAGGAGGTGAGCGCTCCATCACAGCGCCCCTGTTGGATTAGTTCTTGAGCTACCCCGTTACTAAAACAAACTGCATCAAAGCGCCCTCTGTTGGATTACTTCTTGAGGTACCCCGTTACTAAAAGAAACTGCATCACAACACCCTCTGTTGGATCTGTTCTTGGGGTAGCCCATTACTAAAACTAACTGCATCACAACACCCCCTGTTGGATCTGTTCTTGGGGTACCCCTTTATTGAAACAAACTGCATCACACCGCCCCCTGTGGGATTAGTTCTTGAGGTACCCCGTCATTAAAACAAACTGTGTCACAACGCCCCCTGTTGGATTAGTTCTTGGGCCACCCCATTATTAAAACAAGCTGCGTCACAACACTCCCTGTTGGATTAGTTCTTGAGGTACCCATTTATTAAAACAAATTCTGTCATGGTGCCCTCTGTTGGATTAGTTCTTGTGGTACCCCATTATTAAAGCAAACTGCATCACAACGGCCCCTGTGGGATTAGTTCTTGAGGTACCCCGTCATTAAAACAAACTGCATCACAATGCCTCCTGTTGGATTAGTTCTTGGGGTGACCTGGAATAGTTATTGACATACACCACACGAAAGGGTCCTTCACAATTATCAACATTTTCACAAACATACAAAGCTTCCAATAATCGGGTAGGGGGTTAAGACCCACCATACGGTTTCTAAAGCCTTGTTCACACGGGCAAAATGTGAGGCGAATCAGGCAAATCGAATCAGGTGAGGCGAATTAGCGCCCGTTCACACGGGCAGTACTGAGGCCGGAAATCGAATGCTGCGCATGAGCAAGTCCAGGCTAACCAGCGCCATTTTGGGTTCGACGATGCTGGCACCAGAGAGTGTGGGTTCGACCTAGATATGTAATTACTGAATCGTATTGGTTTGGAACGGTCAAAACTTCTGCTGGGCAGTGAAACCATACAAATAAATGATGAAAAAAATATCTGTGCTTAGATAGCGGTTTCATTAATTAAATTATATAATATGCGCTTTTGATCGACCGGAAAGTCAACAACCTGAGGTGTCGACTGCGCATGCGTGTGAGGTGCTTAATCCGCCTCAGAGCGTCCACACGGGCAAAATTATCCGCATCACAGGAATCGATTCACGTAGACTACCTCGCTGAGGTGGTCTACACGATGCGCATCACGTGAGTCGAATCAGCCCTAATCCGCATCAGACGTCCGTTCACACGGGAAATGTGATGCGAACTAGGCAAGTCGCTTTCTACGAATCGATTTACATTCCCCGTGTGAACAGGGCTTTAGACTTATAAAAATGTCAGTCAAATTAAATAAGATTCTAACCCACACTTCTTGCCATTTCGGGGTTAGTGTGCTGTTCTCTGTGACGGAGTGGTTAGAGTGTGACTTTTTCTAGGTCGGACTCCTAATCTGAAGGTCAGTGGTTCGATTCCCCATGCCCCATCTCTGCCAATTTGGATTTCCACCGCTGTGTATAACTTACAGCGTCATCAAAGGCCGGTTGCTCTCATACCATGTCTATGTGGTGTGGGAGGTTAAAAATCCCTTGGGTCATTAAAAGTGTAGGCTCGGGCTTTCTATCAACAAACTGTCTAATCGTGAAAACAAGCCTATTCAGGCTTATCCATGATAGGCAATATAAATCTTCAACAACAACAACAACAAAAAACAACATTATTACACTACCTAGTCTTCCTGATGAGCAATCACCCTATCCACGCTTCCCTGTCTATGTAGCTCCTTGCCTGAGACTGAGAGGTCAGTGCCGAGCGGGACATAGTTCAGGCGGTAGAGTCTCCACCTGTGAAGATGAGAATCAGCCGATCGATCCTGCACAGTGGACACATTTGTAGTTTGGGCTATTTTCCATTCCAACCAGTGGTCCACAACTGGTTCATCAAAAGTTGTGGTATATGCTGTCCTGTCTGTGGGAAAGTGCATATAAAAGACCCCTTGCTGCTTATCGGAAAGAGTACCCTATGTGGTGGCAGTGGGTTTCCTCCAAAGAAATATGTCAATGACAATATGTTTGCCAATAGACGATGATAAAAATCAATGTGCTCTAGAGGCATTGTTAAATAAAGCAAACGTTTCTACTTTTTTTCTTTTTTTTTTAGCTCTGTGCCGGTTACTACAATATCGACAATTTTTGTTGCACACTTTATTCGGGGGGATGGTGGTGTGGGGGGAGAGGGGTCATGAAAAAGTGTATGTTTTGTATGCTTGTGAAAATGTCAATAATTGTGGTGTTCTCTTTGGCAGAGTGGTTAGAGTGTCTGACTTTTGTCTAGGTCGGACTGCTAATCTGAAGGTTGGAGGTTCAATTCCCTGTGCCCCCCACCCCCACCTCTGCCAATTTGGAATTGTGTATAACTTACAGCGTCATCAAAGGTGGGTTGCTCTCATACCAATTCTATATGGTGTGGGAGCTTAAAAATCCCTTGGGTCGGTAAAAGTGTAGGCTTGGGCTTTCTATCGATAAACTGTCTAATGGTGAAAACACGTCTATTCAGACTTATCCATGATAGGCAGTATAAATCTTCAAGAATATTTTTTTTGTGAAGGACGCCTAATAATCAAACCGCAAACGAGGCCCCACCTGGCTGAGCAACAAGAGGCGGGTGTTGCTGGTGCTCTCAATCACCGTGACATCATCAGGTGACGCCGCGAGCCGCTGGTTTCGGTGGGCTGTTTGTAAAAAGAAATCTTGCGGTATTTAGGGAGTTTACCAAAACTGTGGAGTTCGGTGGAGGAAATACGGTATGGTGTTGGAATAAGATGGTCTCTGAGTGGAAATTGTACTGTAATCTGGGACTACCATGTTCACAGGTTTTGAATTTTATTGTAATATTGGTTCATTGTTGGAATTTTACATCCTGGCAACATCTAAGGTCATATCAGGATGGGTACCAACTTGTAACAGTGCGCACTCATGGTGACTTTATAGTGCTACCCCACTGGGAAATCAGGATGTTAGCACCATGATCTGATATCCCACTCAGTCACATTATCCTGATACTGAGTTAACCAGTCCTTGTCCTATCCTATTAATGCTGAGTGCCAATCTAGGTAGCAACAAGTATCAATTTGATAAGTCATTGGTTTGACTCCACCGAGAATCAAATTCCGGATCTTCCACACAGGAGGCCGATGCTGTACCGATTCGGACACCGTGCCCGGTGTGGCGGTTTCAGCTTGTTCCCGTGCTCAGCCGTGTCCCGTTGCTTCTGCGCATGCGCGGATTTCGCATTAACTCAGGTCACCCGAGACACTTATTGGCGCATGCGCACATCTTACAAACTCGGGTCGAACAATCGAATACGCTTCTCTGCGCTCGGGTGAACAATTTTTTCTTTTTTTTAAAATAACCGATAAAACTACAGCAAAATAGGATTTAAAGTATTTTATGATGGCCTAGTTTACCTATATTTCCATTTAATTAATCTAAGTTATTCTTTTTTTGCACACGGCACGTGTATTTGTCGACTCCACTCGCCGTGTTCTATTTGAAATTCTGACGACTGGGATGACCCGAGTCACCCGGGTAGTGTTAATCGATTACGGCCATGGTTTTTAGATTCTGACGCATGCGCAGAAGCGAGGTACACGTCTGAGCACGGGAACACGCTGAAACTGCCACACCGGTCGGGGATGATAGAGGATGGAGGATATCTAAGGTTGTGTGTCCATAGGCTGTTCCCTTGTGGCATGTTCCCTCGTTCCATGTTCGGTTGTGACCTTGTTACCTTCCACACAGACAATGAACCTCTGTTTTCTTAGTGGTTGTTCCCATAGGTTGGACCCAGGTGTAAAAGTATACAGATTTTTGGTTTGGATTTATATATTGGCAAAGAGCATTACTATTCTCAGGTGATGGAGTGGGGACCAGGATTATGTAACAGAGAAGCAATGGGTGCCCCCACTCACTGTGTGACATAAGCGCCTATGTGGAAATGTGATAACACATAGCGACCGAGATTGTGATGAGATGTTCATACTTTAAGAGACGGTTAATAATTATTTAAATGTGCCCTCCATGCACCAGAAAGAATGCAAGTGGAGGGGAAGGGCATCTTTAATATATGTTTGTTGTAATTGTCTGCAACTACCTGTTACCACGGGGCCGATGGGCAAGCACACCCAGCCATCCTGCATACATTATGGACACCACCTGCAGCTGGGGGTTGAGTGACAGCTGCCCCCTATTAGGGCGTCGCCCACCCAGGCTGTAGAGGGTGTCTGATTGGCTGGCTGGGTGAGCCCAGTCACCTGCATTCCTTGTACCTGACACACAGACCCCACTCTAAAATGCTGGGAGAAGCACTCTTGGGAGGCACTCTTGGCTAGGCTCTCTACACTCAAACTAGCAGCATCTATTCAAAAAACACTGAGCTGTGTGTAACAACCATTGGACTCAGGTTCAATGGGCTGTAGGCACTGATTCCTATATACACCAGCAAGAGTCATGAGGATCTGTGTGGGCAGTTGGTATGGATTGAGGGTGATAGGTCACCAGTAGGTGAACAGGAGTTGATGCCAAAAAAGCACAACTTCTTCACTGTCAATTTTGAGTGACTTTTCTTCCTTTCTTCCTTATGAGTTGTTGAGAGTAACACACCTGGGGAGACTAGTAATGTACGGGGCTCAGAGGGCCGAGTCCCAGACATTACACAGGGACCCATATGGCCTTGCGCACGGCACATGCAACGTACTAACCGGAAACATAGAGAATGAACATGCTCACTGTCTGTGGGCACTTCACAAGGTCACAAGCCAACATGGAACAAGGGAACACGCCACCAGGGAACAGTTTATGGATACACAGCCATACATGTTGCTGCAGCTGCTGCTGTTGCAGCTGCTTTGGCTGCTGCTGCTCCTTCCGCCGCTCCATCTGCACGACGATGAGCCTGTAGATGAGGAGCACGATGACGAGGGAGTTCTTGCAGGTGAAGAACATGTTGGTGTAGCTGAGCACGCCGTAGTAGAAGATGAGCAGGAGGCGCAGGATGAGGAAGGGCGCATCCTGCATCAGGATGCTGATGATGATGCCGTACACATCAGGTGTGCAGCAGCCACCGTCCTGCACAATGGGGTTAGTAGGTCAGTGGGTTAGTAGGTCAGTGGGTCAGTGCGCTTTCACGGTATTGGCTATGTCTGAGATAATATTAATATGGATAGGTGGTGGTGGCGCTTGTGTTTTTGTTCTTGTTTTTATTGTTGTTGGTTTTGTTGTTGGCATTGTTTTGTTGTTGTTTCTTGGCATTGTTGCTTTGTTGTTGTCTTTGGTGTTTTTGGTATTGCTTGTGTTCTCGGTTTTGTTATTGTTCTTGTCGCTGCTGTTGTTTTAAAATAGTTTTTGTTGTTATTGTTTTTGGTACAGTTTCTGTTCTCGTTTTTGTTCTTGTTCTTGTTTTTGCTATTGTCTTTTAATTGTTTTTGTTGTTGATTTGTGTGTGCATTTTTTTTTTTTTTTTTTTTTGTTCAAGTGTTTTTATTCCTCTGAATAACATGTTGTCAGTGCTAATGCACTGGTCTTCCAGCCCTAATCACAATTGCCTTTACACAGTAAACAAATCTACAACAATATACAGATAGACAATTACAGGTAAGTAAGCAAAACATCGGTACATGAATGCTAGGTAAAGAACAAGATTGTTGTTTGTTGTTTATATTGTTGTTTTTGTCAGTGTCTATGTTGTTGTTTATGATATTGTCTTTTAATTGTTGTTGTTTTTGTTGTTGATTTGGGTGTGTGTTTTGTTTGTTTGTTGTTTTTGTTTTTGTCATTGTCTATGTTGTTGTTTATGCTATTGTCTTTGAAGTTGTTTACGTTGTTGTGTACATCCTTGCCTATGTTGTTGTTTTGCTGTTGTTTTCTTGTTGGTTTCTTGTTGCTGTTCTGTCCAAAATTTAGAGTTAAATCATTGTTTTAAAGAATTTGTATAAGAAGGTTTCTAAAAATGCATCGTTCAAATTTGTTGTTTGAAAGTCTTGCTTAGAAAATCTAGCTTAAAAAATGTCATGATGTACCTTGCAAATTAAGATTTTTCAGAGTTGGTACACCGTGGGATCGTACATGTTGGTCGGCAACATGGTTAATTTGCACGCGACACGGGGACTGCCTAAGCTCCTTCATCTCCCCCCCCCTGCCAAACCGCCTCTGCCTCCCCGCTTGCACACCTCCCCCCCGCCCCTCAGCCACTCCCCCACCCCCTCACCCCTCTTTCATGCCTCTCACCAAGCTTTCACACTCCCCATAGCTCCGAACCCCTCTAGGTGCTCGCTCAGAACCCCTCTAGGTGCTCGCTCACACCCCCCCTCTCCTATGCCCCCCCCTCCCCCACCCCGCACACCCTGGCTTCGAACCCCAAACCCCCTTTCCAGCCTCGCGAGAACCGCTCAGGCCTCGCGAGACCGCTTTCTCCCCTCCCGAGATCTCGCCGACCAGAAGGATAAAGGAGCACCCCCTCCTCGGCTCTAGCCACTCTCCTCCTCACCCCGGACCTGCCAACACCACATTCTCGGCTGAAACTCTACCGCCCCACGGGCCGACTACACCGCCCCTGGGGCCGACTACACCGCTCCACGGGCCGACTACACCGCCCCACGGGCCGACTACACTGCCCACCTGGGCAGACAACAACGGACACCGGACCAGCACCTCTCCTCCTCACGCCGGACCTGCCAACACCACATTCTCTACATGCCCCACGGCCTGCTCTACACGTCACACGGGCTGCTCTACATGCCCCACGGGCCGACTACACCCACCGCCCGCAAGGCCGACTACTCTGCCCGTCACCCACGGGCTGCCACCACCTCCATGCCGCACACCGCACCCAGCGTGCCGGCAACATAGTCCTCCAGCCCGGCAAGAAATCACCCAATGACCCTCCCCACACACCGGACCTGCAACAACCACCAACTCTTCTCTATACCCTCCACGGGCTGCTCCGCCAGCTTCCCACACTTCACCGCGCTGCCGCCAGGGGCCGCCATCAGCGGACGTTCGCTCTCACGGCCCGATAAACAGGAAGCACTGCACCAACTCACCAGCCGTCCCACCGACTTTATCCACACAAAACAACAAAACAAGCGAAGACAACCAAGTATTATTAGTTGTTTTGTAAGTCTGCCACTCTCCTCCTCACCCCGGACCTGCCAACACCACATTCTCTACCGCTTCTGCCCCGCCCCACCGGCCGACTACACCGCCCCAAGGGCCGACTACGTCCCCCCCCCGGGCCGACCACACCGCCCCACGGACCGCCGACACCGCCTCCAGGGCCGCAAGCACCGCCGACGGGCCGCCTACACCGCCACCAGCGAGGCCAGCACCGCCGGGCCAGCAAGCACCCCCATCCTCACACGCGACGATTACACCGCCTCACGGGCCGCCAACACCGCCCCCAGGGCCGCAAGCACCGTCCGGGCCAGCAAGCACCACCACCGCCACACGCGCCGACTAAACTGCCTCACAGGCCGCCAACACCACCTCCAGGGCCGCAAGCACCACCCGGGCCAGCAAGCACCGCCGACGGGCCACCTACTTGGCCTGCACTGATGCCAACACCCCCCCCCCCCCTCCGGGCCAGCAAGCACCACCACCGCCACACGCGCCGACTAAAAACTGCCCCAAGGGCCGCCGACACCACCTCCAAGGCAGCAAGCACCACCCGGGCCAGCAAGCACCGCCGACGGGCCCCCTACACCGCCTGCACCGACGCCAGCACCGCCAGGCCAGCAAGCACCACCACCGCCACACGCGCCAACTAAAAACTGCCCCAAGGGCCGCCGACACCACCTCCAAGGCCGCAAGCACCACCCGGGCCAGCAAGCACCGCCGACGGGCCCCCTACACCGCCTGCACCGACGCCAGCACCGCCGGGCCAGCAAGCAGCACCACCGCCACACGCGCCGACCAAAAACCGCCCCAAGGGCCGCCGACACCGCCTCCAAGGCCGCAAGCATCACCTGGGCCAGCAAGCACCACCCACGGCCACCTACACCGCCTGCACCGACGCCAGCACCGCCCGGGCCAGCAAGCACCACCACCGCCACACGTGACGATTACACCGCCTCACGGGCCGCCAACAACGCTCCCAGGGCCGCAAGCACCGCCGACGGGCCCCCTACACCGCCTGCACCGACACCAGCACCCCCGGGCCAGCAAGCACCACCACCGCCACACGCGCTGACTAGAACCGCCCCAAGGGCCGCCGACACCGCCTTCAGGGCCAGCAGACACCGCCGACGGGCCGGCTGCACCGACGCCAGCAACGCCCGGGCCAGCGAGCACCACACGCGCCGACTAATACCACCCTAAGGGCCGCCAACACCGCCTCCAGGGCCGCAAGCACCGCCCGCGCCAGCAAGCACCGCCGACGGGCTTCCCACACCGCTCCCACCGACTCCAGCACTCCACGCACCGGCTACACCGCCTCTCGAGCCGAAAAAAACGCCACACGGCTGCCTACGCCGCCCCCACGGGCCACCGACACCGCCTCCAGGGCCACAAGCACCGCCGACGGGCCACCTGCACCAGCGACGGCAACACCCCCGAGCCGGGCAGACAACAACCATATATACGCCTGATCTGCACCATCGCACAGCACGACTACACCGCCCCAGGGGCCGACCACAAACCTCTTCCCGGCCACCACGCCGCATCCCGGCACCCAAACACCGCCCTACAGGCTGATAACAAACCCCTCGCCGGCCACCACACCGCACCCCGGCACCCAAACACCGTCTACACGCCTGATCTACACCATCGCACGGCACGACTATACCGCCCCACGGGCCGACTACAACCTCGTCCCGGCCACCACGCCACACAGCACGACTACAACGCCCCATGGGCCGACTGCAACCCTTTTCCGGCCACCACGCTACATCCCGGCACCCCGGAACCCCGTCACCCAACCACCGTCTACACGCCTGATCTTCCCTGCCACCACGCCGCACTCCGGCATCCCGGCACCCAACCACCGCCTACATGCCTGAACTCCACGGCCACCACAACGCACCCCGGCACCCCAGCCCCCCGGCACCCTAACACCCAACCGCCGGCTACACGCCTGATCTGCACCGTCGCACAGCACGACTACACCGCCCCAAGGGCCGTCTAGAAGCCTCTTCCCGGCCACCACCCGACATCCCGGTACCCCGGCACCCAAACACCGCCCCACGGGCCGACAACAAACCTCCAACCGGCCACCACGCCGCACCCCGGCACCCAACCACCATCTACACACCTGATCTACACCGCCGCACGGCACGACTACACCGCCCATGGGCCGACTACAAGATCTTCCCGGCCATCACGCCGCGCCCAACCGCTGGCTACACGCCTGATCTGCACCGTCGCACAGCACGACTACAAACCTCTTCCCGGCCACCACGCGGCATCCCGGCACCCTGGTACCCCGGCACCCAAACACCGCCCCACGGGCCGATAACCAGCCTCTCCCCGCCACCACACCGCACCCCGGTACCCAACCACCGTCCACACCCTGATCTACACCGCCGCACGGCACGACTACACCGCCCCACGGGCCGACTACAACCCCTTCCCGGCCAGCACGCTGCACCCTGGCACCCAACCACCGGCTGTACGCCTGATCTACACCACCGACTACATGGCCCCACGGGCCGAGTACGCTGCCCACCCAGGCAGACAGCAACGGACACCGAACCAGCACCGACACCACTCCAGACGCTGGACCTACCAAACCGCAAAAGCAACAAAAACCTAGGTCTGACTCTGCCAATGACTACACTAACCAGCCACCCTACGCCACATCGAACTGCACTAGAACGCGGGTTCACAATAATGACGTCGCGGAAAGCGCGGTTGAAGCCTGGGGAGATAACATATATTTGCCTCTGATCTCCCCAGGCCCCCCTCGGGACCCCCGAGCCAACACACGCTGACTTCAAAACCCACAGCGAAGCCAGCCCTCAGATGTTCGCCTGTTGTTCCCCAGCCTCTCAGAGGTTCGTCCACCTCGCTCACAAGCTCCTTCACGGTCACCCCTCGGACCATACCCGGGGGTCGGCACGGCCCGGTACGGCCACGGCATGCCAACAAGAACACCACCCAAACGTCGCCGACAGAACCCACCTGACGGCACTCACAGAACCGAGGAGGCGCACAGGCATGCGCGTGCGCTCGCATCAACAACGTCCAAAAACTAGGAATCTCGAGGAGAGCCGCAGTGCACGAATACGTCTCCAAGAAGGCCTTCAGCGCGGCGAATCAGGCCCTCTCCCTCTACCTGGTTGAGAGGCCCTGATTCCCTGTAAATTCCTGCATTGATCTCTTGATTGATTCATAAACTGACTCGACTACAACTGGAAAAAAACTATCATACTTGACCCGGAAAACCTTATTCCGCACATGTAACCACTCGCACGCACCACTTAGATATCTTAACCATTCGCACCGTTGTACTGTTATCTCGCACAAGAACATTTAACCTTACTTTGCTTGTCAACGCTTATTACTACTTGAACTGTACAAGAACATTTAACCTTACTTTGCTTGTCAACGCTTATTACTACGTGAACTGTACATATATCCTACTACTCTCACTGTACTTGATTCTTGTTGCCGCGGGCGCTGAATAAATTCCGCTTTATATGCAGTTCCCTTGTCGTGTTGTAAATTGTACATGTTGGTCGGCAACATGGTTAATTTGCGTGCGACACGGGGACTGCCTAAGCTCCTTCATCTTCCCCCCCCCCTGCCAAACCGCCTCTGCCTCCCCGCTTGCACACCTCCCCCTGCCCCTCAGCCACTCCCCCACCCCCTCACCCCTCTTTCATGCCTCTCGCCAAGCTTTCACACTCCCCATAGCTCCGAACCCCTCTCGGTGCTCGCTCACCCCCCCTCTCCTATGCCCCCCCCCCCGCACACCCTGGCTTCGAACCCCAAACCCCCTTTCCAGCCTCGCGAGAACCGCTCACGCCTCGCGAGAACGCTTTCTCCCCTCCCGAGATCTCGCCGACCAGAAGGATAAAGGAGCACCCCCTCCTCGGCTCTAGCCACTCTCCTCCTCACCCCGGACCTGCCAACACCACATTCTCGGCCGCCCACCCACACCTACCATCGTCCACGTAAGGTTGAGAGGCCCTGATTCCCTGTAAATTCCTGCATTGATCTCTTGATTGATTCATAAACTGACTCGACTACAACTGGAAAAAACTATCATACTTGACCCGGAAAACCTTATTCCGCACATGTAACCACTCGCACGCACCACTTAGATATCTTAACCATTCGCACCGTTGTACTGTTATCTCGCACAAGAACATTTAACCTTACTTCGCTTGTCAACGCTTATTACTACTTGAACTGTACAAGAACATTTAACCTTACTTTGCTTGTCAACGCTTATTACTACATGAACTGTACATATATCCTACTACTCTCACTGTACCTGATTCTTGTTGCCGCGGGCGCTGAATAAATTCCGCTTTATATGCAGTTCCCTTGTCGTGTTGTAAATTGTGGGTTCGAACCCTGGTCGAGTCAAACCAATGACTTAAAATTTATACTTGTTGCTTCTTAGTCAGGTGCTCGGCATTATTAAGATAGGGCAAGGACTGGTTGGCTCAGTGTCAGGATAATGTGACTGAGTGGGATATCAGGTCATGGTGCTGGTGGCCTGGTATCCCAGTGGGGCAGTACTATAAAGTCACCATGACTGCGCACTGTCACAAGTCGGTACCCGTCCTGATATGAGCTTAGATGTTGCTAGGACGTAAAACAACAATAAACAAACAAACAAACCCCAAAAGTAAGTAAGCGGCTCGTTCACTTCGACTGGAGCCGACAAGGAGGAGACTTCCAAAACTTTAAACTGCCGTCCCCCCACACACCCTAGAGACATTGTTTTAATAAAGCCGAGTTAAGTCTATGTAGCCTCGCATAAGACTTTCCATATAAGAACACTGAACTGTACAAGAACATTGGAAGTAAAAATATAAAATAATCCCAACTAAATACTAGGGGCCTATATAATGTATCCGTGTTGCTCAATTGGGACCTGTCAGTTTGCATGACTCTCTCGTCAGATGGCGCACCATGCCGGTTTCATGTAATGCTGCGGTTGGATAGAAGCAGGGTGGTGTGAGGATTTTGGTGTGTGTTGTGAGGGGTGGTGGGATTTAGGGATGTGTGGTGGGGGTGTAGGGTGTGTGTGGTGAGTGGGTATGGTGGGGTTGTAGTGTATGTGTGTGTTGGGTGTGTGGTGAGTGGGTATGGTGGGGTTGTAGTGTATGTGTGTGTGTTGGGTGTGTGGTGGGGGCATATGTTTGTGTGGTAGGGGTGTGGTGAGGATTTTGGTGTGTGGAGGGGGGGTAGAGGTGTGTGGAGAGTGGGTATGGTGGGGGTTGATGGTGTGTGTGCTGGGGGTGTAGGTGGTTTGTGGTGGAGGTGTAAGGGTGTCTTGCAGAGTGGCACCTCGCAATCTTTAGCATCCCTAAACCCCCACCACCCACCTACATACCACCAGACACCTACACCCCCACCACACCCCTAAACCCTCACCACACACCTACACCCCCACCACACACAACACACACCTACACCCATACCACATACCTACACCACCACACACACCACACACCTACACCCCCACCACATCCCTAAACCCTCACCACACACCTACACCCCCATCACATACCTACACCCCCACCACACACCTACACCCCACCACATCCCTAAACCCCCACCACACACCTACACCCCCACCATACAGCTACACGCACCACATACCTACACCCGACCACACACCTACACCCCACCACACACCCACACCCCCACCCCACCCATAAACCCTCACCACACACCTACACCCACACCACACCCCTACACCCCCACCACACACCTACACCACCACACAGCTACACCCCCACCACACACCTACACCCCCACCACACACACCCCACACACCTACACCACCAAACACATACCACACACCTATGTAATGATGGAAACGACTCGACTCCGCGAGTGCTTGATCGGTACTGGTTTATTTACGTACGTCCGGCACGTGACCCCCGGGGTTCCTCTCATCACGTGGTGGGGTATCCCCACTCTATATATATACATTACATCTCCCCCTTTTTTTTCTTCTTTTTTTTATGTAGACTTGATCATCCAACTACTTAAACTAACAACATGGTATTCATGCATACTGTAATAGTTATTACGGTTTTTATAATGTCTTAATCTTAACATCGTAGAGTATCCTTGATTGCCACCTGACAATCTCTTACCTTTAACCCGTACCATATTTCACGTCATCGGTAACAGCTGTTACTGCATGTGTTGTACCCTACTAACGAGCCAAGATCCCTGGCGTATTGATTGTTTACTAGAACACCTTACATGTATTTTAAACCTGCCTCTCGGGCGTATTACCCGACCGTATCGATTTACATACTTCGCCTTATCGGCTATTGGAGCACCTATTTGTGGTGTAGGCGCACATGCTTTTACTCTGTTTGGTGTTTGTGAATATATTTCCTTCCATATTTTTTACCTTATAATCCCTTCGGCCCGGTGTATTTGCTTGTACTACAATTGCCGGTTTCCATTTACCCTCGTGGTCCATGTATCAGATGTGGTCATTTACCCTTAACCTAACATGTTGCCTACCGGCGTGTTTGTCATGATACTGCTTTTGTGTTTGTTGCACTTTGTTGAAATCCTTTGTTTTGGATTGTTGTACTTTTGGTTCTAAATGTTTTTTAGTGGCTGGTAATTTACACCTGAGTCTTCTGCTGAATAGTAGTTGTGCTGGTGAAGCATTTATATTATTAAGAGGTGTATTTCTGTAGTTTAGCAGACCAATATTATAATCTTTATTTTCCTTTGAAGCTTTTTTTATAATTCGTTTAACGGTTTGTAAGTACCTCTCAGCCAGTCCGTTACTCTGTGCATGTAGTGGGTTGGAAAACATTGCCTGAAATCCGAAATCCCTAGCAAAATCTTTGTACCCTGCACTGTGGAACTGCGGACCATTGTCCGATACCATGACCTCAGGTATTCCGAAGCGACAAAAAATTGGTTTTAGCGCAAGGATCGTATTCTCGCTAGTTGTCGAATTTAATTCTACTACCTCTGGGTATTTTAAATAGTAGTCCACTGCAATAATAAAACAATTTTCATGAATTTGAAATAGATCAACACGTATTTTTTGGAATGGTAGCTGAGGTACTTCATGGCATAGCAGCGGTTCAGAGTGTAGTTTGTTTCGCAACGATTGGCAATTTGTACAACGCGATACCATATCTTCTATTTGCTTTGCCATTCCAGGCCAAAAAATGTTATCGCGTGACAACTCTTTACATTTTATAATGCCTAAGTGTGACTCATGTATTAACTCTAACATTTCACATTGTAGTTTAGATGGTATTATTATTTGGTTATCCTTAAACAGCAAATCATCTACATATGTTATGTTGTCTTTAAATGTGGCAAATGGTTTTGCTAACAAATGTACTTTCTTAACATCATCCGGCCAACCTTGTTGTGTGAGGCGAATCACCTCAAGTAAAGTCTCATCACTCTGCGTATCGTTCACGATACGTTGAATCATGTGTGGAGCCACATCGATTTCCGCAACTGCTAGCGTCGAGTCAAACAAGTTATTTGGCTGGATGGTAGCTGAGTGAGCACGTGATAGGGCGTCTGCAAAGTACATGTTCACACCTTTAACATACACTAACACAATGTTGTAGTTTTGTAATCAAAGTCTCATTCGCTGCATTCTAGCGGACAAAGTGTGAATTGGCTTACTCATTATAGCAATTAATGGCTTATGGTCAGTTTGTATTGTTACTTGTTGGCCGAAAATGTATTGATGGAATTTATTACATCCGAAGCATATTGCTAGGAGTTCCTTCTCAATAACTGCGTAGCTTGATTACGCTTGGTCCAATGATTTTGATGCCATTGCTACCGGACGATTACTCTGGAACAATACTGCACCCAACCCCGATTTGGACGCATCCACTTGGAGGGTTATTGGCTTCTTCACATCATAATATTGCAACACTGGTGTTGTTATCAATAATTTCTTTAACAATGAGAATGCTTCTATTTGTTCATGTTGGCAATGCCATTCAATGGTTTTTTCCAATAACGCTCATAGCGGCTTCACTATTTCTGACATGTTGGGAATAAATTTACCTACATATCCGACCATCCCTAGAAATCTTTGGATACCAGCTTTATCTGTTGGGGATGGCATGTCTACAATGGCTTGAATTCTTCGTTTAGTTGGTTTTACTCCCAACTGTGTCAATGCATGTCCCACATATTCAACCTCTCTCTTGCATATTTTAGACATATCCGGGTTAAATTTCAAATTTACCTCTCTTGCCCTTTTGAACACGGATTCTAAACGGGCATTGTGTTGTTTAATTGTTGAGCCATACACTAGTATGTCGTCTGTGACAACATTTACTCCCGGCAAACCGTATAGAATCTGGTTCATTTCATGTATGAATATGTCACCGGCCGTTTTTATGCCGAACGGTAACGTAGTGAAGCGATACCGACCCAACGGTGTATTAAATGTTCATAATTTGCTACTTTTGTTGTCTAATTCTATCTGCCAATACCCGCTATTTGCGTCAATGACTGAGAAATATTTCGCCTCTGAGCAATGACCTCCTCTTTTGTTCTGGTAGGATATGGGCTTTTGAGTATGGCTTTATTTAATTTGGTTGGGTCTAAACATATGCGAATTTTATTTGGTTTTTTAACTATAGTTATTGAGTTGACCCATGGGGTGGGCTCTGTTTCCTCCACTATCACCCCTAATCGGATCATTTAAAAAAAATTCATCTTTTACCTGATCTGCTATGGCATGCGGTATTCGCCTGGGTGGGTCTATACAAGGAGATACATTATCATCAATGTGGATAACAGCATTTCTTTTAATTTTTCCTAGCCCTTCAAAAATGTCAGAATATTTGTTTACCAGGAGTTGGGCACTTGGTTCATCCGCCTGGGTAGTTATTGGTTGCTGTATCACTTCCTTGTGCCTTGATACCATGTTGACGCGCTGTATGAGTCCCAGCTTACTGCATGCTTCAGTTCCCAATATTGCGCAGCCGGTCTTTGTTACTTAGTATCGTAGCCATTCGCCGTTTGTGTTGATTACTGCTTCCCTTTCTGGAAGAATCCGTTCCCCGGAGAATGTGATTAGAGTGCACTTCGTCGGTTGAAGTACTACGTTCCTTAGTTTGTTGTACACGCTCTTGGGAATTATGTTCGCTTGCGATCCCGTATCTAATTTGAACTTCACTTTTTTCATCACTGAGTGACAACGTAGCAAACCAGAGTGTTGCGTCATTCGTCTCGAGCTTTGCAATATATCTGACAAACAAGTCGTTGTCATCATCAAATTCCCTCTCAATGTCTGTCAGAGCCGGATTATTGTCGTCCACTTGCAGTACATTGAGACCTGCATAATTCGGCCTTTTTGTCTTACACACCTTAGAGAAATGCCCGAGTAGATGACATTTCGAGCACTGCTTTCCTTTTGCTGGACACTGATCTGGGCCGCGTTCAGGCTCCGTCTCGGAGGCGCCTCGGCGACGGGCATGACGTCACGCCAGTCTGAACGACAACAGTAGTTGGTCGCCTCGAAAATGGCCGCCCCCATAGGCGGCGGCCATTTGCAATGGACAAGCTGCGCTGTGATAGGCTGAAACTACTGGATACTCTGGAAATGCTTCACTGTGATAGGCTGAAAGTACTGGATACGGCGGCCATTTTCGAGGCGCTTTTTGTCTCCTGATTGAAAAGGGAGGCGTCGCCGAGACGTCGCCGAGACGCACCCTGAACGCAAATAGAACAAAAAGCATCGCCGCGACGTCGCCGAGACGTCTCCGAGACGTACCCTGAACGCGGCCATGGTGTATGCACATATCCGCATCTACCACACTGTGTGCGGTTGTTGGCTGACCTTGCGTGCTGACCTGTCCATTATGGCAGACGTGGTGTGACAGGGGCGAATGTCACAGGGCGCACCTTGACAGCATCCACTTGCTTAGCTTCTGCGAGTGTGACAGTGTCTGACAATAATCCTGAGTGGTGTTCACTGAGACGGCATGTTTCGATACACTGCTCCAGAGTCAAGTTGGCTGTTTGTAACAAACGGTCTCTCAACTTGGTGTCTTTGACACCACACACTAACCTGTCACACAGCATGGAGTCAGTGAGCTCCCCGTAGTTACAGTATGTAATCCGATATTGTACTTCCCGAATGTATGTGTCCATTGATTGCGTTGTCTGCTGAAAAGAGTTAAATTTGTACTGTATCACCGTTATATTAGTTTTTTCTTCATAATATTCTTTGATGGCTGCAATTAACGGCTGAAATCTGTCGACAATGTCGGTGTCAATTTTGAGCGTCCGATACACCTTTTGAGCTTCGGCTCCAGCCACATGTAAGAATACCGCACACTGTATCTTCTCCGTTTTACTTTGCACACCGGTTGCCACAGCATAAAATTGGTATGAGTCATACCACATTTCCCAATTTAGGGACATATTGTCTTCCAGGTTTAATGGTCCTGGTGGTTTCAAACCAGCGAGCGCCATCGTGAGTTCTTTATATCTGACACCATGTAATGATGGAAACGACCCGACTCCGTGAGTGCTTGATCGGTACTGGTTTATTTACGTACGTCCGTCACGTAAATAAACCAGGGGAACGTGAATGGCAGCAGAGGGAGAGGGAGACCAAGAACATCATGGTTTACAAATATTTGACAGTGGACAGGCTTGAATTATTCACAGTCTATCAGAACAGCACACCATCTGGACAAGTGGAGAACCATTGCATCCAACCCTCGACTAGAGGATGGTACTATTGATTGATTGATTGTCACGTGACCCCCGGGGTTCCTCCCATCATGTTGTGGGGTATCCCCACTCTATATATATACATTACACCCACCACATCCCCAAACCCCTACCACACCCCCCACCACACACCCCTATACCCCCTACAACACACACCTATACCCCCAGTACCCCTTACACCCCCCACCACACACCTAAACCCCCACCACACACTTACACCCCCACCACACACCTACATCCCACCACACACCTATACCCCACCACACACCTACACCCCCACCACACACACACCACACCTACACCACACACACCTATACCCTCACCACACACACACCTACACCTCAACCACACACACCTACACCCCCACCACACACCACCACCAACCACACACACCACACACCTACACCCCCACCACACACATACCTACACCCCCACCACACACCCACACCACCACCAGCACACACACACCAACACCCTTCTATCCAACCATGATGGCCAACTTGGACCGGGAATGGGTGCTGCCACCAAGTGTATAGTGAGAGAAATGGCTCATGAAAGGTCCCTATTAGTTGATATTCTGCTCACCAGGTCGCAGCACTACTCTATATTACCGAATTTCCCGCTTCCGAACTACAGTCTTGGTTTCTATCTCAAATCGAATCTGGTATCTAGATAAATTATTATAAATTAAGTGTTCTGTTTGCTGTTTTATGGCTTATAATAAGTCACCTACTATAATTCCGTAAATGTGTGTCCAAATGTTGGTAAATTGCAATGTAGAAACGTGGCCTAGACCTAGAGTAGACACCTAGTGCATTAGACTTGCATTAAGTGTCAGTTAGTTAGGCTCTATCTACACCATTTTCAAACATCAAATTCAAATATATTCACAAATAACCGCATCGTATATTACTACTGAAGCTTTTGTTGAGTAATGGAAAATACTATAAATTTCTTACGTTCAGAAAGTGTAGTTCATGGGATATTCACTAGGGGACGCTCTGTGAGGAAATGACGCACACTGCATGAATTCTAGATCCAATACCCATATTCCAATACGATGCTTTTGAACTCGGGTAGTGTAGCGTTGGTGATGCTCTCTGGTGGATATATCATTCAACAGTGACACAATCTTCAATCGCACTCACTGCGTATTAGTATCATATGTATTATCAGCACGTGGTCATATTCTCGGACGGAGAGTGAGAGCAGAAAAATGGATGTAGACAGCGGGAAATACGTAAGTGGATTTTGCCTAGAAGGTTTTGAATATATTGTGATTAACGGACTAACATTTGCAACTTTATTAAACATGTAATTTGATCTATTGTTATGAACCAGAATCATAATTTGTATGTGGGTGACATCTTGCACATTTTGCGTTTTCAGTGAAAAGTCGTGTAACCCTTGGCACAAACTAGAATTGGTACCATCTTAGTTACCCATGCGATGGCTGGATCATAACCCACTCGCCATCTGGCTGAGTGCATTTAAGTCCAACCACATTTGCACACTACTACGGATTAAGATTATTGTTATTAGCCTCAAAGCATAGCAATCTGTGTAATTTCCAGGTTGACAAATGAGCACTGAACGCGTCACTAGATGTTCTTCGAATGGCGATATTCGAATGGTGATATGAGTTGGTGTGTCACGGATACCATCATTACCAAAGTCTAAGACCACTTTTCAAAATCACTATAACTTACAACCATAGTTTCCGTTCTGTTCTCATCAAAACCACATTTGACCTGTCTATTCTTCCTGCAGTTAACAAAAAATACTTGCAATATTATTATTTTTTACATTATCCCGGAGCGAATATATTTGATATTGATCCGCGTAAAATTAATTACTAAAAGTAGCACAGGCTGTGCCACAGCGAAGTCAAAAGGAATCGTAGGAAATCAGCGCGCAAAATCATCCGCATGGAGAATCTCAGAATGTTAGATAACATATTTATCTAGGAGAATGTGTGATATGGAAAGATAATGCCTAATTATTGGTAATGCAATATGCTAGCAGCTAGTATTAAGAAATCGAAGGATTGGGGCAGGTATAATAATAATAGTTGTCATTGCTGAACATTCGTTTATTGCAATGCCAATTGACGTTCAAATGCTCTGCTTACGCACGTTCGCTTTATGAAATGGTTTTTTAAAACTTCATTTTGAACATTGTTACAGTGGGTGTGGCCCTGACAGGGGATGATAAACTGTTCTAAAGTGTGCTTCCTGTTTGTTTTTGTACTTTGGGATACATAACATAGCACGCTGGTTGTTTTTTTTTGCGTTAGTTAATAACTGATTGTTTTGTTTGCGTTAGGACAGGTAATAACTGATTATTTTTGCGCTTGTTATTAACTCAAAAGTTGGGTTATCCTGATGTTAGCTTATGCGTCTCTGCAGTCTGCATATATTGAGGACTTCCTCCTCATGTACATTAAATGTTAGCAGGTAAGTCTCGACAATTTATCAATTTTAATACTATATTGTAAGTATTAACATTGCTTGGAAGTTGGGTGGGATATGCAATTTGTAGTCCTTTATTTTGTAGTACATTGATAACTGAGCTCCTTATATGCATGTGGTTGTCTAGATAAAGGATTCACCCGGTACTCGCAGTACACGGGTGAATACCGGCCCTATATAAAAATTGTCGAAAAAGCGGGGAAATAAATTGAGAGCCTAATTTCACAATCTATGAAGCAACATTTATTCTTTGTATATGTCTTCATATTTACCCGCTACCTTTGAGTTGAAAAATATAATAAAATATCTAGTTTAATAAGATTTAAAAGTGAAATCGACGGAGTTCTATGGCCGCCATCTTGTCGTTTTGCATTCTCTCCCATTTCACCAACTCTGTGCCTATATAAGTAGCTATGTGCGAAAACCGCCGATCACTGCGAAGCGGTTCAGCAACGACGATAACGCTAGCTCCATTCTGCTGCACGGAGCTGCTTTGCAGTAGGTGTTACCTTTCAGGTTGCCAAAAGGAGGGTTTTCTAGCTACAATTTAACTCTTGGTTTCATGACATAGAGCACATATTTATCTACATTTTTTAATTGTTTCAATTGGACCAGTATTAGTTTAAAAAGTTGATGGTTGAATTTCAAGTTTTACTTTTCTCCATCAAATCTTCATCAAATCACTCAACGGTGATTAAAATATCCTATCAAACTATACAAATATTGTTCCTTTATTAGTTCTCTACATGTGACATTTTAAGGATGTTTGATAGATTGCCAAGAGAGTTATTTAATCCGCAGCACTTGCTTACAATGTCCCCTCTGTCTCACACAAATTGGCAGTTGGCATTCATGCCTCAGCCTTGCTCATAAAACGAGTAATATGGGTCACAACTTTTGGCTGGTTTACTTTAGAACAAAGGGCCCATAATTAGGCATATTTTTCAAGTTCAAATCGATGTAACCTTCTTGATATTTACATTAGAAAAATTATATGACTACCAAGTTTAAGGTCTCTTCAAACTCTTTCCATTGGAATATGTTCCATTGAGATAAAATGCTTTTAAAATAAATACTCACATAGCTAATATAAGTATCCATAAAATATGGCTACTGGCTAAACTGAGATACTACATGACTGAAAACATGGCAATTAAAATTTATAAAGGCATGATCCTCCCCTACTTTGACTATAGCGATGTAGTATACATGGGATGAAATACAAAACTATTAAGCAAACTGCAGGTGCTACAAAATAGAGCTCTTAAAATATCCCTTCAGGTGCACAAAAGATATCCCACAATCGATTTACACAAAAAATGCAATGCAACACTACTAACGAGTAGAAGGGAAACGCACCTCAAAATACTGGCACACCATTACACCACAAAACCAGGCTACACAGCAACCCCTGTAGGGACACCAGGCGAATGGCAGCCCCAGTGCTACTGACATTTATGAGAGAAGTGTACTGGCCATGGGGGCACATGCCGGGAATCATCAACCCACACAACAACGGGCAATCAAAAGCATGGACAACTATAAAAGGTCCTTAAAGAAATACACAACCACCTACTGAAGAAACAATATCTCACCTGATCTTGGGCGCAGTCACTGCTTGCTGTGTTCTAACACAAAAAGCAAAAGACAGGCCAGAAAAGATGGTAGATATTACAAATATGGAAACTAGCCCTACTAAGTACTAAGGAATTCAGAAGGACTATCACCATACGGCGCAGTCCGTCTGGGTATGTGTACTGGCACAAACCAAAGCAGAACCGGGCAGGCCACGGTCATGCATCCGAATCACCCTGGAATACAAAATGGCTAACCACACAACACAGCCATCCCACCTAGTTGCAGTCCTGAAGGGTCCAGGGGTGTTCTGGCGCACTGGTGTACTATCTAAGGACAGGGCATGGATGAAAGGATGCTGTAGCAAACCACAATGGAATGGGATCCTCTCCCACAGGCCTGTATGTCATCTGCGTAGATGCAGGTTAGAAAAAAAACTTTGAAAATTCAAAAAAACTAATATAGAAACTACTAACACCCAAAACCGCAAAGGTTGGCCCGAGAAAGATCAGGTAAAGACTCCTGAGTGCGGGACCAGACCAATCCAGTATCACAGCTGTCCAGCGTTGAAAACAAGCACCCTCACGGGAGCTTATACGTTATGGGCAGAATAAAAAACTTGTCACAAAAAAAAAATTCATTTGATACTGGAGGCAGGCATTCTACTTCCTGTTCTATACTAAAGCTATTTTCGCCTGTATTTACACTACATTGTCGTTCACACGTGTACTACAAGTACCAGGTGAATCCTTTATCTAGTGGTTGTCCACCTGAATATTTCATGACTGCAACACAGACACTAGCATTATCACTACCTCAAAATCCTGGTAAATTTTGACGAAAAAGCCACACACTAATTAAGGGACTTAAGTACAGCCAAGAATCATGGCTAGGTATCGTGAGAGTCCTGGAAACCCGCCGATACCATGTAACATGTAATTGGGGACAGCAATACTCAAATGAGCCACCAGGGAAATGTTTGTTGCTGTTGTACGTGTCAGCAATTTTCTACAGCTGTGGGAATATATTGAGAAGTAAATAGTGTTATGGTGATATTTTCATCTATCGTAATTGCAAATAAATATAATGCGCTCCTGTGTATAAAATCATAAATTCCCGCATCAAATTCATATTTAGGAAAATACTATGTCATGAATGAAAAATGTCATAGGGTCACTCTCCTGAAAACTGGCCAGAAGTGTCACATGGAGAGTTAAAATCTAATATTCGATTTTTTAAAAACATTTCTTGGTTGCAAATGAAAGCTGGAAATCTGCCCTTTACATCTATGTAAAATATAAATTGATAAGATAAAAAATAAAGGTGTAGTCCATGATTAAGCTATGTCTTATGGCAGTATAACATGTGTGTCATATGTGTAACATATGTTTAGGACACCACACAGTCTGCTTAATAAAAATCTAATCAGAATTAAATAATATACATAGAAGCATATTAATCATGGCATAATATACAGAAATATGTAGTGCTTATATTGATTTAAAAAAAAGTAATTCCCAGCCATGCTTTATTCACTGAATAATTAGTATACAATATTTGTGTGGCATCCACACACCACTGGTTACATGTGTGACGGAAATTTGTAATGTTATTTCTGAATACATCAAATTTTTTTTTAAATTTAAGCATGCATACATGTTAATAAATACTTCCTTTTTTATTTGGGAACTGTTTTGTTTGATATATCAATGCTATACAAGATGTTAATAAGGATTCAACCACGTCCCATATCATTTGTAACATGACATATGGCATATGTCATGTTACAAATGGCTGACTGTAAAATGTTGTTTTTTTTGTACAAAAACACTTCATAACTAAAAGGACCAAAGTTGCACACAGTTTATTTTATTTCCTTTATTTCTTTCATCAATTCTGAACATGAATATGAATAGTATAAGGAAAAAAATAAGTAGGAAGTTTTTTTTATTGATGTTTTAAAATCCCATCCCATGCTGTCCAGTTTTCAGGAGAGTGACCCCATACTGGATAATACACAACTGTTTTGTCATACTTTGAAATTATTTGTTAAATATAATTATAGATGTCATAGCACATGTAATTAGAGGGACACCTAATTTATACCTTTAAACACACGCACGCGCTCACACACCCGCATACACAGGCTATCGTGCCTTATGTTATATGTGCTATAACTGTCGTCTCAACACTTTATTATTCGGTAAGAAACGGTTTGTTATTGTTAACACTTTCCATGTCTACAGGAGCGCTAATGACGCCCGAGCGTCTGTCCTTTGTTGGTACAGGTAATCCTAATTCCCAGCTTTAACTGCATTGGTTAGACCAGAATAGTCCGGGTATGCTTGGCGGGAAAATGAAAGTGAAAATTAATCGCGGACGATTCATACACACTTAGAAAAAAAGTAAAGATTACACTAACGGTGGAGGAGTAACTATATTTTATTGCTTTGCTATTTATATTTTGCTTTTGTTAAATGTACACGTATTCTCTTTGATTTATTCGTTGATGAGCGTCCTGTATGCTGGTGGGGGTGTTGATAGCACTTGTCCTTTGTAAATGTTTATCTTACACCTACCTACATTAGCCGCCAGCTCACTGAATGTATGTTCAATGCAGGTATCCTAAGAGCTACCATGTGACCGCGCATCCACTTCAATTGTTTTTGGAGCATTCAAATAACCGAACTTTTAGAATGACTACTCTTTCGTATTATTTATAATAGTCAAAGTATTTTTGTTAAATTAAATGAGACTTCTTTGTAGCTCAGTATGTTCTTGTGTATGCTGGTTAGATATAAACTATATACAATATAGTTAGGACGGAAAATTTGAGAAACCGTTTTATCTACTAATATTCACCAATAGAGTACATCGTCTTTGTAATTACTTTCCTCTGGCTCCTCTCCCCCGAGAGATGGTGGCCGAATTGGTAAAAGTTTTGACCAGTGTCCTCTCCTGGATGACGTGGGTTTGAACCCCGACCAATCAAATCAGATTTACTAAATTGATTATTGTCGCTACTTAGCCTGGCGCTCTGCATTGATAGGATATGGCATAGACTGGTTTGCTCAGTATCAGGATAATCTGATTGAGTGTGATATTGGGTCATATGACCAATAGCCTGGTATCCCAGTTGCAGTTGGACAGCATTACTATCACAAGGAGATATATCCGTCCTGATTGCACTTAAATGCTGCAAGTATGTAAAGTTCCAATAAATACACTCTGGTTCCTAATTCATTTTCCCTGGCTCCTGTTAACTCCCAGTAGATTATGATGCATTTGCTAATACTAAATATACTCATTCTTGTAAATTGTAAAATCATCTGTTACATATTCATTGCACTGCAGCCAAATATCATCTGCTACTATTTCAACTCACCGGAAGGATGTTGGCACGGCGACAATTGCCATTACAAGCATGCTAAATATGAAAAACCCGCCATATGTCGGTTCTTTAGGTAGGTGCATTAGTGTATATATAGAAATGAAGGAAAACAATTCCTTGCCATTAGTGATGTAGCTTTAATTAGAAACATGAAGCGTAAGAACTGATATCGTTAACAGAAGTAGGTCTGTCAATTCCTGATTTAGTAGAATTCTGTATCCCCTTGAGCTTTTGCACAAAAAAAACAACTGGTTTTGGTCTTGCTACTACAGTGTGTGAAGAAGTACCTCTGGTGATTTCTCCCTTGCAGTAGTTATCAGTATAACGTTGTGTGGGCAGTATTCCATACATCCACAGATTTATGTTTGTGTCATGTATTTGCACACCAATGATGCAACTGTTAATTTGATACTACAATGGACCGTGCGAATGGGGACCTTTCAGTTTGCATGACTCTCTCGTCAGATGGCGCACCATGCCAGTCTCTGTATGCTTTGGGGTGTAGGTGTGTATGGTGGGTGGGTGGTGGGCATGTATGTTTGTGTGGTGGAGGTGTAGGGTGTGGTGAGGATTTTGGTGTGTGTGGTGGGGGTGTAGGGGTATGTGGTGAGTGGGTATGGTGTGGTTGGGGTGGAGGTGTGTATGGTGGGTGAGTGGTGGGGGCATATGTTTGTGTGGTGGGGGTGTTGTGGAGGTGAAGGGGTGTGGTGAGGATTTTGGTGTGTATGGTGGGGGTGTGGGGTATGGTGAATGGGTGTGGTGGGGGTTTAGGGATGTGGTGGGGCTGTAGGCGTGTGTGGTCGGGGTTGACGGTGTGTGTGGTTGGGGTGTAGGTGGTTTGTGGTGGAGGTGTAGGTGTGTCTTGCAGAGTGGCACCTCACAATCTTTAGCATCCCTAAACCCCAACCACACACCTACACCCCAACCACAGCCCTAGACCCCTGCCACACCCCCCACCACACACCTATACCTCCTACACCTCACAACACACACCTATACCCCCAGTACCCCTTACACCCCCACCACACCTACACCCCAACCACACCTACACCACACACACCTACACCCCCCACACCAGCACACACCACACCTAAACCCCCACCACATCCCTAAACCCCAGCACATCCCTACACCCCCACCACACACCTAAACCCCCACCACACACCTAAACCCCTACACCCCCCACACACACTGCACGACCACACACCTACACCAGCACACACACACACACACACACACACCTACACCCTTCTATCCAACCATGATGACCAACTTGGACCGGGAACAGGTGCTGCCACCAAGTGTATAGCGAGAGAAATGGCTCATGAAAGGTCCCCATTGCTATTCTAAAGGGAAAATATGCCATTCCTATACCCCAGTCACACTTTGCTTGCTATAAAAAAAAAACACGGGATGGTCGCAAAAAGTCCTCAATGATTGCCAACCTCCTGGCGACCATTTTGATCACGAGGAGGTTGCAGGTGTTGTACCAGAAACCTTGTGACAAAAATGGTCGCCAGGAGGTCGCCAACCATTTTTGTAGTTTGGCGATCAGTTGGGGACCATCGGCGACTGATTGATGATGACTGTGGCACCACTGCCAACCACCTGTGCACACTCGGCGATTGGTCAGGGACTGATTTGCTACAAATCTGCAAACGAACGCCGATCAGTCACAAATCAATCCCCAGCCATGCGCCAAGATTTCTTCCATGATCTTCGGCAGCAGTTTCCAACCCTCACCGCCCCATGTGTTGTTTTGCTTTGGTCACAAGGAGGTTAGCAACCTATGTAGGTTTTTTTTGTTTTTTGTCGTAAGCCTAGTGTGACTGGGGGGCTTAATCTAGTATACTCTTTATTTCCCGCCTGTGCCCGTAGTTCAGAGCGAGGCTGCAAGTATGGGGACCAGTGCTTCTACTTACACGGCGACCCGCTGGAGCAGCCCCTTGCCGTGCCCACGGAGAACACGCGCCACATGATGCTAAACTACAACACCAACAACTCCGGGGGCGTCTCCTACGGCTACCCGTGGTCGCGAGAGCGGCTGGCCGAGGTGCGCAGCCCGGGCACGACGCCCAGCTGTCCCTGGTCATCGGCGTGTGAGGAGCACCTCCGGGCCGGCATCAAGCACTGCGGCCAGACCCCGCAGCCCTGGAAGCCAACATCAGGTGACGGCAGCAACAACAACAACAACAGCAACAGTGGTGGCGGTGGCAGCGGCAGCAGCAGCAGCAGCATAGTACTGAGTCCCACCATCGCTGGGATGCCGCCGACCCCCGAGAAGTCCGGGCTGGAGGGCGTGCCCGAGGATGGCCCCGAGTTGCTCAAGTCGTCAACACCTCAGGGTTCTAGGACCAAGAATGAGTCCTCCTGCGCTACCGAAGACCCGGTAAAGAAATACATACTTTTTTTTTTAGCATTTAAATAATTCTTTGATTGGGGTTAGCGAGGACGCTTGTTTTATTTGTGTCTGTGGTTTTCTCATTTCTATTGTTCCACAAGCTTACAATTTCCATGTTTATGATATATGTTTTTCGATTAGATGACACAAATTTGGGATAGCGACTAAGGCCGTAATACAGCGGTGAGAAATATTGGAAGAAGCGGGGTCTGCGTTAGTGTTGGGAGTTTAGGCTGCAGGAACTGAGGTCAAACATGCCGGGTAACATAATGGTAAATCAATCGGTCATTTAGAAGGCACATTTTTTTCCAACAACCAGAATGCTTCAATTTCTTTCAAGTAAGTATATTTGCCGTTCTTTTTTGTTTATCACCAAGAGGCTTCAAAATGCTGCACAAATATACTTCATTTGTTATAATATCTTTATTAGAACCCAAGATATGAGGCTTTAAAGGTGCAGAAATCAGACCCTCTTGCCAATAGTAAGTAGCATTACAAAGTGTGGTAAAATTGTGACACTTGACAACAAAAATCTGCACTGATTCAAAGTAATGCTACATTCTTCATTTCCAAGGTAATGTCTCAAAATCTTCTAGTGACATTCACAGATATAATTTCATAAATACACCATCACCACATTTAAAAAAATTTTAAATCCATTTTCACACACAACGAAAAACGACGTCTTCAGCGCGACCGGCAAACTTACGGAATGTAAAAACACTAGTGGAAAAATTCAGATTGCTATGAAACTTCAGATATTAATAGTTAAGACATTAAATAACTGGTTTCCCTAGGGGAAAAAATGGTCTGCTAAATAGCAAGAGTGTCATGATGTAGGAAAAGTTACCTTCAACTTCAGAAAGCTGAGTATCTGTCAATTCCTGTTGGATTTTAATCAGACTTAAACTAGAATCTGTCAAAATCAGTGTCCTTCAAAATGGTACCATTTGTACCCTATTTTGAGCAGAGCTACTATCCTAAATCTGCATTTTGGCCAACGACGAAAAAAGCAGTGTTGAAAAGGGATGACGTCACAGCGCTAGTTTAGCGAGACTGGCAAGCACGGCAGATTTCTAAGTGCCTACATTTAGATTGATGTAATAAATGACATATATATGTACATTTATATTACTCTGACAGGATGACACGGGAAGCCAGTCGAAGGATGCAAAGTCAGACAAGCCTCCGCTATCGAAGATGAAGTGTGGTAAGCTATTTTCTATTGCAGCGGTGGAAATAAGAGCTTGTCCGGGGCAAGTAAGAATAGGCACGGACAAGTAGAATATGGCTTGAGCTTGTCCCTTGGACAAGTGAATATTTTGGGCTGAAAAATAGGTATTCATGATTCTGTGTGGTTATCTGTGCTGCAGACCTGTGCTGGACAAGTGAAAATTCAGGCAGACAAGTGAAAATCGCACCAGACTTGTCCAATAAACAATTGAATATTTTTGCTTATTTCTATCCCTGTTGTAAATATTAAGGCAATTCTGAAAGTATTTCAATAACTCAAGTAAGTATATTTGCCGTTCAAATGTGAAAAGCCTGGTCAATTCTATTCAATAAATGCTGTGTTATTGTTCTATGCCATTTTACTCTCCATTGTATTTGTTCATCTTAAATACTTTCTTTTCTAAATATTTTACCTTTCCACTTTCTGGTTACCTTTGTTTTGCTTATCTATCTTTATTTGAAGCAAGTCTGTCAATATTTGATAATATTAAGAACTCGATTATTTTTATGTAATTTAACTGGATTGCGCATAAAATAAGCTAACTCTAAATCTGGATGATGCCACTCCTTGTCAACTACTGTGTGTTCGTGACACTAATCAACATCAATGGCGCCCCCATTCGCGTTTACTCTGGCCTCACATTCACATGTCGAGCCTCACAAGACCAGTTTTAAGTGGTTCTGAGATCGAATCTTAACCTAGTGACTTTACAAGGATTTCATTTAGTTAAGTTTTAACCATCGTAAACAGCCTACATTTTCATAGCTGCTTGATTCACTCACTCACTCACTCACTCACTCACTCACTCACTCACACACACAGACCACACACACCAGTATAAGACCACAGTGCGTGCATGGTTCCAAGGCTGCTTGTCTGTCCGCAGGTTGGTGCCCCATCACGGTGATGAGCTGCAACATGCACAAGGCGCTCGGCGGTCATTACGTGCAGGAGCTGCTCAAACTGAAGCCGGAGCACCTGCGGTACTTCAAGCAAAATGCCATCTTCTTTGACGACTCCTTCACGTGTGGCTCTTGCGCCAAGGTATTTTATGTTGTTTGTCCTCAGTTTCAGTTGTGTCACCGTACCGTCGTTATACCCATTCCTATATTCCCCATCACTGTACTGTCATTACACCCCTCCCTATATTCCCCACCATGGTACCGTCATTACACCCCTCCCTATATTCCCCATCACCGTGCCGTCATTACACCCCTCCCTATATACCCCATCACCGTACCATCATTACACCCCTCCATATATTCCCCATCTCCGTACCGTCGTTATGCCCCTCCATATATTCCCCATCACCGTACCGTCATTACACTCCTCCC
The DNA here is from genome assembly GCA_030323885.1 of Branchipolynoe longqiensis. Classification (NCBI taxonomy): domain Eukaryota; kingdom Metazoa; phylum Annelida; class Polychaeta; order Phyllodocida; family Polynoidae; genus Branchipolynoe; species Branchipolynoe longqiensis. The sequence continues at coordinate 33,443,174 of CM059188.1, forward strand.
TATATTCCCCATCACCGTACCGTCATTACACCCCTCCCTATGTTCCCATTCCCCATCTCCGTACCGTCGTTATGCCCCTCCCTGTATTCCCCATCACCGTACCATCATTACACCCCTCCCCATATTCCCCATCACCGTGCCGTCATTACACCCCTCCCTATATACCCCATCACCGTACCATCATTACACCCCTCCATATATTCCCCATCACCGTACCGTCATTACACCCCTACCTATATTCCCCATCGCCGTACTGTTGTTATACCCCTCCCTATATTCCCCATCGCCGTACCGTCATTATACCCCTACCTATATTCCCCATCACCGTACTGTCATTATACCCCTCCCTATATTCCCCATCGCCGTACCGTCATTACACCCCTACCTATATTCTCCATCACTGCACCCTTGTTATACCCTTCCCTGTATTCCCCATCACCATACCATCGTTACACCCCTCCCTATATTCCCCATCGCCGTACCGTCATTACACCCCTACCTATATTCTCCATCACTGCACCCTTGTTATACCCTTCCCTATATTCCCCATCATCGTACCATCGTTACACCCCTCCCTATATTCCCCAGCGCCGTACCGTCGTGATATCCTTCCCTGTATTCCCCATCACCATACCGTCATTGCACCCCTCCCTATATTCCCCACCATGGTACCATCATTACACCCCTCCCTATATTCCCCATCACCGTACCGTCATTACACTCCTCCCTATATTCCCCATCGCCGTACCGTCGTTATGCCCCTCCCTGTATTCCCCATCACCGTACCGTCATTACACCCCTCCCTATATTCCCCATCACCGTGCCATCATTACACCCCTCCCTATATACCCCATCACCGTACCATCATTACACCCCTACCTATATTCCCCATCACCATACTGTCGTTATACCCCTCCCTATATTCCCCATCACCGTACCGTCATTACACCCCTACCTATATTCCCCATCACCGTACTGTCGTTATACCCCTCCCTATATTCCCCATCGCCGTACCGTCATTACACCCCTACCTATATTCTCCATTACTGCACCCTTGTTATACCCTTCCCTATATTCCCCATCATCATACCATCGTTACACCCCTCCCTATATTCCCCATCGCCGTACCGTCGTGATACCCTTCCCTGTATTCCCCATCACCATACCGTCATTACACCCCTCCCTATATTCCCCATCGCCATACCGTCGTTACACCCTTCCCTGTGTTCCCCATCGCCATACCGTCGTCATACCGTTCCCTGCATTCCCCATCCCGACCTCAATGGACTCTTTTCAATTGATTATTTTTGGCCACATCAGTTCTTTATTATTAACAGTCTGGTAGAATCATGGGTGACTTTCCTTTAAAATTGCCATCAGGATACTCTTGTTTACTACAAGATATTCAAGAGCATATGTTTGTTTTATAATTGGTACTAGGATACTCTTGATTATTATTATTATTATTCCATGCTTTTACGATAAACATGTTTCCTTTATAATTTTCAGTAAGTAAATCTCAGTGTCAGGAAAATGTGACTGAGTGGGATATCGGGTCATGGTGCCGGCGGCCTGATCTCCCATTGGGGCAGCACTATAAAGTCGCCATGAGTACGCACTGTCACAAGTCAGTACCCGTCCTGATATGACCTTAGTTGTTGCCAGGGCGTAAAATCAGACCAACCAACCAATACTCTCACTTCCTTTATAATTGTCACTAGAATGCTCTTGCTGATATTATCATTGTTAATGTTTTAAATTCTTTTCCAGCTTTCTTTATCGTATCAATGCCTACTTCGTTATGTTTGTGATTGTGGTTTTGCAGACGTTTGAGAACATCAGCGAGCTCCTCGACCACATTAACAACAAGCTGAGGGGCAAGCCGAAGACGACCTCCTGGAAGGTGCACCGGCAGATCATCGACACCATCGTCGTCCCGTTTGTAGGTGCGTGCAGAGTGGCGCTATTTACAGCCAACAAACAAGCCCCTTGGTTTTTTCTGTTTTGTTTTTTTCTTACTTGCATAGTGACATATAGAATTAAAATATATATATATGGGTCAGGATCACGAAAAGAGGCCAATTGGGGAAAGTTGTCAGCGTCGAGCATGAATGTCGTCGTTGATCGGTATAATTATAATTTAGCATTGACAGAGGTGTTGGAAAGTCTTAAATTTATCCTGAATGTAAAGGTCGAGAAAATACAACAACCTTGTTTCTAGGATAATTTAATATGAAACAAAGAAATGCACTACACATTTAAGAATTGCAATGCCGACATCTTCAATTGACCACCGATTGGCCCGTTTTCGTGAGGCTGACTCATATATATACATGTAATGGCCCATGGCCCTCCGACTCTCACTCGCACGCTCACACACGGAAGAACACTAAGATTCAATTAGTGTACGCTTCAACCTGGTTTATTGAACCATCTGCTCTCCACGGCGTCAGTAGTTGTCTCCTATGCCCCCTAACTCGCCAGATCCCACATCGACTCTATAGGTGTGGGGGGGGGGGGGGGAGGGGTCAGCCACCCGCAGTAGAGGGCAGCCCAGTCGAGGTCTGCCCGGTGGCTACCAGTGCCGCCACCTGGCGCAGTGTAGTGTTACTGCGCTGGTGTACGGCGTAGTCTCCGCTGCTACCTCGTGGTAGTAGAGCTCATGTGCAGACTACTACATACACTAGATAAATATATTATGTTGATTGTTGCAATGTACCTTACTTTTAGTGTTTTTTTGCACTTTAGTTTCAAAGTAACTGATTATAAATGACTAGCCTTGAAGATAAGTGAAACATGCAGTTATTTTTGGCATGTACACCAAAATTCTTGACAGCATATGTTTTAGCATTCCCTTTTATGCAGAACAGATGTTTAATAAATGCACCAGTGTCTTCGTGAGGTTTATTAGCACATACACATAGCCATTACACAGTGCAAAATTCTAACTCTTTTCAACATAATTATACATTCAATGAACGGGTCATTAGCCTCGCTTTCAAATGCAATCGATGTCAGTGCTGAGAGATCCGCGATTGCAGTAAATGCCTGATAAACCATAGCTGTAATTACTGGGGAGACGGTCCAATACAGTAATAAGTACGGAGAGATCTGAAATTGCTATAATTTTTACCATCCAGGTGAGGAATCTTGTCTTGTCTGTATTCTTGTTCAGAAGTACATGAAAACTGATTGGGATTAAATATTTTCACCACCAAATGCACTACTACACTCGGGCACATAGCCATTGTGTGGCTAGGATCAGTTATGCAGCTATCCTTGTTTTCAAACCAAGATGGCACAAGTGTGGGGTCGGTAAATTTCTGTTATGAGGTTAGATTGTGGTTAAAAATGTTTAGTCTAGAGGACATGCTCTGGACAATGTTGTTCTTAATGGAGATAGTTTCATAGAAATTTGGGTATTTCCTTTCCTCATTTGAAAGACTTTAATTAGAATTTGAAAATTGTATGTAAATTTGTCATGTCATCTCAGATTTGTTTGCCCTTCACAATAAATTTGCTTCCTGTATAACTAATATGGCAGCAACTGACACAAGGTAGGTAGGTGACAAGAAAACTACGTAGTTAGACATAAGTGCCATCGTAGAAAGCATGGACCAAGCATTGAAATACCATTTAAATCTTTGTTCTAGGTTGAATATAAAAACTTATAGCATGTTTTAAACCGCAGGTGTGATCCATTTTCTATTATTGTATTAAAAGGAAAACAACTGAAAAGCTTTGGCCTTTTGAACGAATTACATTATGCCAACCTATTATCTAAGCTAATTATGCAATCATGGCATTCATCTCAACAGTAAGAACTGACACTGCTCCCGACGCAGCATTAAACCAATCAAAGACTGCACTACAGGCATGACATTAAAATGTAGTGCTTAATGTTGCATAATCTAGTGGTGCCCAGTGTCTTGCCATATTTTATTTTCTAGATAAATATATTATAACGATAAACAAAAAATATATAAGTTTTAAGTAACATTTTATTTTAAAGGGTTAACTTTGGTGATGTTTGATGTGCACAAGTCATTTTGGTATATACATTGAAATGCTGGACACATGCCTTGCTTTACCTTTTTTCTTTTAGCACCAAACTGCAATAAATGTTTAATGAGTTTACCAGTATCTAAGTTGGATATATAGAATGAAATCTAGTCGAAGGTTTTTTGGTTTACAAAATGTAATTACTTTCATTGAATTAGGCAGCTTTCATAAAAAATGGACTCGATGGAGGTGGCGGTGGTGCATTGCTATAAATAAAAACCACAAACCCTATTATGAGTGCGTGTGTGGTCTGACTGCAGAGAACGACTTGGGTGAGTTGGAAGATGGCGACATGCGGAACCGCTTGATGCTGATGCTGCTCTCTCGCTATGTGTATGATAGCAACACTTCCCCGGATTTCCTGTAAGTACGACTATTTACGATACGGAGTCCTGGACAAAATTATGATGCATTTCCTCATAGTAACCTCATCTTTCGTTGTCACCGGACACCATGGCCGGATTGGTTAGAGCGCAGCATTCCCATGTGGACGGTCGGGAGTTTGAATCCCAGCTGGGACAAACCAATGCCATACAAAGTTGATACTTGTCGCTATCTAGACTGGCACTCAGCATTACTAGGAATGGGGAAGGACTGCATGGTTAGCTTGGTGTCAGGATAATGTGATAGAGTTGGAAATAAGGTCATGATGCCAGCGGCCTGGTATCCCAGTGGGACAGCACTATAACATCGCCATAAGTGTGCACTGTCACAAGGTGGTACCTGTCCTGATATGACCTTAGATGCTGCTAGGATCAAAAACTCCAACAATCAACCAACAACAAAAACATCAACCAAACTGTTATATTTCTGGTGATTGTTATGGTTCTTACTTCATCTTCCGGATACTGGAAGTTAAGTATCCGGGGAGAGGACTATCCCGCACAGCCCGGAAGTAGCTTCAGTGAGCAACTCAGCAGTGGAGGAGACAGATCGAGTTGGACATAATTTAAAGGTAAGTTTGACAACGAACCAGTGTGTTATGGATTATGAAAGTTGGATGATGATTTGATTTAGAGAAATGACCAACCTAAAAGCCATATTTATGAGTTCTAACGCTTGTCGTTACAGAACGAAGACTGTGAGAGTCATGTGCGTTCGTTCCGGCCGAGAGGTGAACAGCACTATCATATATAGGTGATAAGTAGACGGTGTGGTCGCCAAAGCCTTGCTAATTACTGCGTATTGATGCTACAACACGTTATGGCACGAATGATGTTGACTGATGTAGTCTAACGGTATTGACCAGACGGGATGGCCGAAGGAGTTAGAGCGTCCGCCTCCCATGCTGGTAGATCATGGGGTCGTGGGTTCGAACCCTGGTCGAGTCAAACCAATGACTTAAAAATTGATACTTGTCGCTTCCTAGCCAGGCGCTCGGCATTATTAGGACAGGGCAAGGACTGGTGTGCTCAGTGTCAGGATAATGTGACTGAGTGGGATACCAGGTCATGGTGCCGTTGGCCTGGTTTCCCAGTGGGACAGCACTATAAAGTCGCCATGAGTGCGCACTGTCACAAGTCGGTACCCGTCCTGATATAACCTTAGATGTTGCTAGGACATGAAACAACAACAAACAAACAAAACAAACTAACGTGAAATCTGCTATGCACAATCTAAGTGGTTCAGACTCTGAGTCGGTGACGAGCATGAGATTGAACAAACCAAAACAAAAGAAGAAAGTAACGATGTTAGATTCTAAATCAAAACACCGGTAGAAAAATCCTGAGCCAAGCTCACCAATTCCAAGTACAAGTAAAGAGTCAGTAAGCGAGATGTCTGCGTCTAGGATGTTTGCTGAATTAATGGAAATGAGAAAAGGAGTGAAAGAAGCTGAGCAGAAGAGATTGGATTAGGAACATGCAAGAGAGTACCGGGAGGGCGCCATGGCAACTGCTTGTTTTGTTTGATTGTTGTTTTACATCCTAGCAACATCTAAGGTCATATCAGGACGGGGCATGGCAACTGAGGCGCCATATCTATGTCAGGGTGACGGCGCATACTTTGACCAGGATCAGGATGCGCTGTACGACATGGAAGAAGAGGAGGATTATGTGGTGTATGAAGAAGGCGAGGGCGATTCTACACTCGATTTAGATATGAATGAACATTTGATGTTATTGAGAGCAGGATTTGAGAGCAAAGAGAGACAAAAGAAGGCCAGCATTGAAAACAAGCCTGGGTACCCGGGATTTGAGAGCAAAGAGAGACAAAAGAAGGCCAGCATTGAAAACAAGCCTGGGTACCCCGGCTTATATGCTATGGACAGTATAAATACAGCCTCAATAAAAAGAATAAATTTAAAAAAAGGCAGAAGGGGTTGTTACGCCTTCATCATTCAGCAGCTTCAAAGCGCATTCGAAGCCAAAAGCAGCCCCGGTGGAAACTGGTAACCCTGGCAACGGCAGCTACATCTAAGACGGCGGCAACCGGCACAACAACAAAGCCAACAGTGCATAGGGAGTTCAAGTTGGATACAGGGCTTCACGAGGGATCCCTATTAACTAAAATACAAGAACTGTACAAGACAGTCAGGAGACATCGAGAGTGATAATCAGCGAGTCGATGGCCGGCGTGTTTCACTCACTTTTACGTACGAAGAGCCAAATGACAGCGGGCCAAAACCATTGAATACGATACGAGAAATAGCAAGACAATATACGGGATTACAGGATGTAGCCGGTGCACATGAATGAAGAGATACGCTTTGCTGAGGCCAGGAAGGATGGTGAATCATAAATGTTGACAGCAACAAAAGGAGTGGTAGGAGCATTAACGGCAGTGGCACCAGTGTTAGGCATAATTCTAAATGATCATGCTATACACATGTTGAATGCGATAAGACTGTTGGTCTGCATCCACAGCCAGATGAGGTTGGATAGGAAATCCAGTGTCAAGAAAGTGGTGAACTCAAGACTAGGAAAGGAGATCATCAAAGAAAAAAGAGGTGTGTGGGCAAGAGGAACAGACAATTGATGAAATCAATGAGAGCATCCGAGACCTGTATGAATTCAGGAGGTTACAAGGGGAAAAGGAGATTTTTCCAAGACAACCAGGCGAGAAGTCATAGTAACCCGTACTTCAGAAGGGGGAGCGGCAGATTTAGGCCATTCAGAGGTGGACGACAGATGTCTACTTGGGGTGCAAGACAGCAAGCACCAGAGAAGCACTTTGGAAGAACACAGAGGATTATGCCCAATACGGGAACGTCCCTTCAGTAGTCAGAGGTGCAAGAGGCAGAGGGAATTCCAGTCAGGGTTTTCCGAAGTGAGCTACCATAGCCAGGTGGGTATCTCAATATTAACTTCAGAACTTAGGGAGTTTGTAAGAAATGATGAGGAACAGACTAAATTTGTAGCAGGAAATATAATAAATTATTTAGATAATTGGAGGAAATTAACTTCAGATAAGTGGATTCTAAAGTGTGTAGAGGGGATAACGATACCCTTTATTAATACACCAGTAGAGGTGAGAGAACCCTTTCCGTTTAAGATGGACAAGGTAGAAAAGGGATTTGTTTTGGAGGAAGTGAACTCTTTAATAGAGAAGAGAGTATTAAAAGTAGTGGAAAATTGTCTGGGCCAATGGGTGTCTAATATTTTTCTTAGACCGAAAATTCAGAATGATTCTAGATTTGACAGAATTCAATAAAAAAAGTGATATATGGAAGGTAGAAAGATTGCTTTAGCCATTCTTCATATTTCTACGCCGTGATTATGGCCTACGCTGCCGACACGGCGTAAAGAAACCACCAATCAATCAATCAATCATATTTCTAGCATATGTATGCATTATTTATGGAGATACAACAGGGCAAACTCGAGCAAAAATAGGTGCTTGGGCCTTGTCCTATATGGTTATAGAGTGAGTGGGCATACCTACTATTAAAAGATATCTAGTAAGAACAGCGGAGTTAAGAAAAACAAAATGGCCGAATGAGTTAGAGCGTCCGTCTCCCGTGTAGGTAGATCGTGGGGGCGTGGATTCGAACACTGGTCGAGTCAAACCAATGACTTTAAAATTGATACTTGTTGCTTCCTAGCCTGGCGCTCGGCATTATTAGGATAGGACAAGCACTGGTTGGCTCAGTGTCAGTTTAATGTGAATGAGTGGGATATCAGGTCATGGTGCTGGTGGCCTGGTATTCCAGTGGGGCAGCACTATGAAGTCACCATGAGTGTGCACTGTCACAAGTCGGTACCCGTCCTGATATGACTTTAGATGTTGCTAGGACATAAAACAACAACAAAACAAACAAACAAGAAAACTAAATAACCCATTACTGATTTCGTATATTGGGCCTCTTGGACCTATATGTAGAGCGAAGCTAGCAAGATGGACTTCTCGGTATCAATAGGTGCTAGCCTCATCGCACTCAAAGGCCATAGTACTAGAGGAGCGTCTGCATCCTCAGCAAAGGCGTTAGGAGCAAGTCTGAATGCTATCATGCGTAATGCCTCCTGGTCAGATAGTAAGAGTTTTGCAAGATACTATCACAAGACTAGGGGAGCCAGGAGAGGTAGAAATACTTTTATTAAGAAATAATAGGAGAAATTAGAATTTAAGTTGAACAAGTTGTAATATTGAAGAAATAAAGGAAGGTTAAAAAGTTCAGAAATAAATAAAGCCATAGGCACAGAAACAGTAATGGAGACTGAATTATGAGTGTGTTTGAGAGAAACCGTCTAATGTCGAAAGACTAGATATGATATTTGCCAGAATGATGAGAGAATGAAGGAAGGAAGTAATGAAGTCATAGAGGAGGAGTCTGGAAACAAAAAAAAACATGCTACCAAGACTCCCCGGATACTTAACTTTCGGTATCTGAAGATTAAGTAAGAATATTTTAGTAAAACTAGACTTACCTGGAAGTTGAAATATTACTAAGATTCTTACGAATCTACGGATACAAAGGTAAGGATCAGGGGCCCACCCTACCCACACCGAAGGATAAGATACAAAAATATTACTCAACTATAAACAAAAAATATTAACTCAGAACTGGGTGAGGACAGGGTAGGTTCACTGATGTTTTATTTTTAGGAAGGTTAGGTTTTTTTTATTTCCCTCCAACTTCAAATACTGAAGCTACGTCCGGCCTGCGTGAGATTGTCCTCTCCCCTGATCCTTACCTTTGTATCCGTAGATTCGTAAGAATCTTAGTAATACTTCAACTTCCAGGTAAGTCTAGTTTGACTAAAATATCCTCTATTACCTCTATTACAACCTATTAATGGCGTCTGTATTTGTAAAAGGTATGTGGGTTTTTTTTTTTTCAAAGATCTTACCTGTGTCTTTTATTAAAAGTTTTAAACGCCATCTTTGTAATTGGTAGCCAGTGTTCCTACTTAAGTAACTATTTTAAACATATCGAATTAACAAACTAGTTTGTTCAGCAGGCGATGGTACAACTGCTAACACACTTGTAATCGTCATTAAAAATAGTAAGAATAATGTTGATAATTGTTAATTTTTTCATTCCTTTACAATCACAACAGGTGGCACGTCAACAGCTTGTCTATTTGTCAGATTGTGTGTCCTTTGACATGAATTAAAGTTGCATCGTCTGATGGTTTTGAGTTTGTCACATTTCTGAGATAAATATTAGGTTGATCATTATCTACCTTACGTTAGTTTGAAGTAACTTATTTTAAAGGGCTAAGTTGAAAATGTGATGCTTCACCGCGGACTATGCAGCTTTAATTAATGCGAATAGTGGCACCATACAACCACATAAATGTGAATACTGGTAGTTGAAACTAGTAGAGTGCTACTGCCCGGTTGTCAGTAACGCTAATTAAGCCATTGTTTCCGGAGGCTGCGACTGCAGGCCATCAATGCACTGCGGGGTGCGCCCCTGGTGGCGGAGATGGAGCAACGGTCCCTGAACTTTGACCACCTCTTCCTGCCCCACTCGAGTCTGGGCGACCCGGATGCAGACAGTCGCCACCTCTCTTCAGTCGGCTACTTTAGCGGCAGCCACCTGGATGTCCTCTATGGCGGCTATGACGTCTACTTCTGAACCCTCTAGCGGACATGATACATCCGAGTACACTTTTCTTTGGAATTTGCCATCTCTTAAAACATCTCATGACCTACGAGAATGTAGTTCCATAGCAAAATACCCCTGTGCATGTGCAGTTAGGAAAAAAACACCACCAAATGACTGATTGTACATACTTGTAGGCATCATCATTATCCCCCTGGGTGGGTGGAGTAGTTCCCAATGGGCCTCAGCTTTTAGAATCATTGCCCACACCCACGTGGGAGTACATGTGTAAAATCAGGTCTTTTGATTAATGGACCGGCAGATTTGTCTTTATTCCAGCCTTCTGGCTGGTACCTCATCTCTTGGACCTGACCTTTCACTTACCTACTCCATGAATAATGTGTATTGAACAGCACTACATCGACAGCTAGTAAATAAATGTTTCTGTAAATACCTGTTAATGTTCTAGTCAGCCTAGTTAACTCTTGATGGAGCGCCATGTGATGAAGAGCAAGGCTTAAATAGGGGTGTTTTATAACGGGGTCAAATTTGGATATACAGTATAAACCCGTTAAACCAAGCTCGGTTAAACCAAACGATCGGTTAATCCAAACTTTTTTCGGTGGCCCGACAAAATACTACCATTTATCATATAAAAATGTTGGTTAAACCAAAGTCGGTTAATCCAAACAAAATTGTCTGTCCTCAGGCCACTTCCAGTAGGCTAAACCAAACTTTCATGTGGTTATAAGGTCGTCTGAGACCCCCACCAACATTTTTATATGATAAATGGTAGTGTTTTGCCAGGCAGGCGAAAAACGTTTGGATTAACCGATCGTTTGGGTTAACCAAGCTTGGTTTAACCGGGTTATACTGTATATGAGCATGTCTCAAAAGGTGATAACTCTTCTTTTTTTTGTCCATTGCAACGATTGACACAAAACAGTACAGAAACGGTTACACTGAAAACACAAGGACATTTGCTTCAAATCAATATGTATTCTATTGGGATTATGAAACACCATGTAAAAAACAAATCAGTATATCCTGAGAAAATGCATAGGCAGATAGTATGTTGATCATTACAATGGACAAAGTCTTGTCCCATATTCTTTAGCACCTTTTGAGACAGTCTCATATACATAAAAAAAACAATCAAAGTGTCCACATACAGTGTATATTACATGCATAATGCACCCACGTTTTTGCCAAAGTCGAAGTCAGAGCTCGGTTAAACCAATGATCAGATAATCCAAACAAATTTCTAGGGTCCCTTCAAGTTTGGTTTAACGGGGTTATACTGTATTGGTGATGATTCATTGGACCCAGCATTCTTTAAATCAAAGTTAATTCAGTAAATGCGACCCCGCTGACGTTGTAATGACCCCATGACCCCAACGATCACGTTATAACAGGGTTTCACTGTATTTCCTTCCGACAGTTAAGCAGCTTTCTGTGAAGGTGAATTTACTGAATGTCACCTATGACAACTTCTATTTTCTATAATCCAAGTTGTTATCGGAACACAAGACTGATATTAAATTAGACCAGACGGGATGGCCGAATGAGTTAAAGCATCTGTCTCCCGTGCTGGTAGATCGTGGGTTCGAACCCTGGTCGAGTGAAACCAATGACGTAAAAATTGATACTTATCGCTTCCTAGCCAGGTGCTCAGCATGAATAGGATAGGGCAGGGACTGGTTGGCTGAGTGTCAGGATAATGTGACTGAGTGGGATATCAGGTCATGGTGCTGGTGGCCTGGTTTCCCAGTGGGACAGCACTATAAAGTCGCCATGAGTGGCGCACTGTCACAAGTCGGTACCCATCCTGATATGACCTTAGATGTTGGGACATAAAACAAACAAACAAGATATTAAATTATTTAAACAAAAGACTACTCATACTTTCATTTTGTTCCAGTCAGTGAGTTGATGCCCACTCTACTAGATCGCGCCTACGTACATACGTACATGTGTTATTTAAAGTTGCATAGTCCGATGGTTTTTGATTTCTGTATTTTTTCTGAGATAACTATATTAGATCGATCACTAGTATCTACTTTACATTAGTACAGTTACTTTTATTTTAAATGGGAAACTTTTTTTAGATATTTTGAATGCAAACATGGAAAATTAGTTTTGGCAGGCTTGCCAAAACTCTCACCCATAGACTTCTGCAGTAACAGGTTCTGTTAAATTGACTCAGTATTGCCTTCTACGCAGAAACAAATGCTTAATAAGTTCATCAGTATCTAAGTTAGATATGTAAAATCAAATCTAGATAATTATTTTGTTTTGAAAATTGTATGCTTCATCGGACCATGCAGCTTTAATTTAAGTCATGGTTCATAACCTTTCAATTTTTAAACCACTTTATTCCCTCAGACAACACTTGAGTCAAGCCAGCACAGTGTTTGGGCCAGCCCTAAAGAAGAAGATAGATCGCAATCGGAAGACAAGAGCCGAAGAGAATGAGGCACTTATAGATGCGTACATATATGATAAAATCCACCCAGTGTTTGTGATGTTTGCCAAGGAGGGCAATGATGCAGGCAGGAGAGTGCTGGAGTCGGTCACCTACAAGCAGCAGCACTTTGAGAAAGAGGAGATCAGGAGGCGTGCACTCAAGGTGTACGACGCCCGCGCCTTGCAGAAGGAAGAGGAAGAAGAGAAGCTTCTGGATGATTACCTTTACGAGAGGGAACATGAGTTCGCCATGTACGGCATCAAACCATGGGAGGATGGCGCCGACGACATGCTCGACATGTTTAATAATGCAGACGGAGATGAGGGAAGTGTGTTCAACACGGACACGGACGGTGAGAATGACGACAGAGACCTGCTGGACTACATAGACGGCATTGAACACGCCTATCTCTCTTGGGGGGTGAAGCCTTGGAAAGATGGCAGTGATCTTGATAAGTGGGTGATCAAAAGGGAAGATTATGGTCTCAAGCCCTTGAAAGGTGATACCGATAGATCAAAGGTTCCACAGAACCGTCAACATAAGAAGAGGACAGACACGACTCGATGTGGGTCGAACCAAAGAGGAGTCCGGAAGTCGGTGTTCCTCACTCAAAAGCAGCGTGCTAATCTGCTCAAGTGCCAAATGCAAAGCCGAGCGGCGAGACACAGGGGCTTGGGCCTAGGGATACCCTTCAGGAAACACGAGCTGTATGGCACCGGCTTGAATAACAACTTGGAGAGGGAGCGCCAGTTTGCCATGCACGGGATCAGGCCCTGCGAAGACCATGCCAATCAGATGCTTAGTTCCACTGCGGATCAGCGAAACCAGAGTGACAATAGAAGAAGGACGGCCAGGCAATACAAGAGAAGCAAATGACTTCGTAGCAACATCCTACAATGACTTAAAAGAGAAAAGACAAATTACTGATATACCAGTTGCATTTTTTGCTGATTGTACAAGCATCACAAACATACACAATTACACAAGAAGGAACGCATTGCTTTGCAGAGTTAAGCTTTGCAACTTGAATACAGACGTGGTACTAACATCAGATCACTTAGTTCTGTTAATATCTACCGATATCTATTTTGCTTATGGCTGTTATTGTATAGGTATATACTTTGATATTCTGACTGTTATTGTATACATTACTCATGTTGCCGCTATAAATAATTATGGGTTTATTACATGCAGCACTTGTTTAACCAGATGTTTAATAAAAAGTCAAATATATATAACAGAACAATAATTATTTTGTTTGTTCACTATCAATTAAATAATTTAATGTTGATTTAATAATTACCGATGAAATAGGACACATTCGCTCTAACCTATTTGGGGACGGCCATTTGGTTTTATGAAAATAAAACCCGTACCCGTTTAAAATTCTTCGTTTTGATTGGTTGTGATATCAACACCATATCTACAGCGAAGCCGAAAAGAAACGTGTAGTCTCACTGTTGGTATACTATGCCCAAAGCTACATTATGCAATTTGGTATCTGTGGATACTCACTACAATCTACATGGGACTTACTGTATACATTGCCTAGTGTACACACCCCATGCAGTATGCAAGCCATGCCTTGTGCACCATATGCAGTGTGTAGACCCCAACTAACATTTAACAGAACAGCATTAGTTTCATCTCAACAGAGTATATTTTATTTCTGCGTATATTTCAGGGGATGGGGGCATTCTCATTGTCGTACATGGTTACGGTGTAATATAGATTCAAAGATGATAGACTTAGGTCCGTGCTACACACATCACCTCCAAGCACTCTCGAACTGCTCTACACCCTACATAACAGGTACCCTACACGCAGCTCACGGCCATTCTAACTACTCGCACACCTCACATTCACACCGTAAGGGGCACAACTAAAAATGTACACAACTTTCTATAATTAACTTTTGTTTAAATATTTTCTTTTATCACATGATTCAGGGAAACCTTATGAACATTGGAACTGATTAGAATGCGTTGATGGCATTCTTTTAACAATTATTATTATTAATAATGATATAAAGTGCGACAATAATGGACAGGGGATTGCATTACAGTTGGATTTAAAACGATACACATATGCACCAACGAAATGACAGTCACACTGCCCCGACTTGCACAGCCGCCGTAAACACGCCAGTTTAGGTATATGCATATATAACGTATACATGTAAAATAAATAAGTACTATACCAAGTTGTTCAAATCGCATATCTCGTTTTCCTAAGCATGAGAAAACATGAATTTGGAACAATACATTTTTGGAACAATAAATTTTAATTTTGAGCTGGTTGCTCCAAATATCGTCACAATGTAGCAACGATTTACTATGGTGTTGGGGGTTGGCCTGTAGCCACCTTGAGTCTTATCAGAACTATTACCTACAAGATGACAGTCTAACCTCAAAATTAATATGGGCCATAACCAGATCACACTAACTCTTTAACAATTAAATTCATCGAAACTTACCTTAGGAAGTTAACGCTGCAACTCGGCGAGGTAATACTCCTCACCATCTCAACTGTGAAGCCTATCGGCCTGTTGCTGTGTTGACTGCATTTCAAGGGCCTACTGACTGAACAAGAATGTGAGCACGCCCGAATCTAAGATGCCTACTCCCCTACGCACAATATGAAGGGGTGCACACATGGGGGGAGTTTAACCACGTGTTGAGTATTTTATCACGAGAGGTGTCCACAAGAGGGCGGCAATGCGCGCCGCCACGCGGGTTGCATAGGAACCTCGGCACTTCCGCCAAATGACGTCAGCCTTGCGGAGACTTTGTTTTACTTAGCTGAGTACACACTGAGTACACTTGCACTGGTTCCCTTCTCACTACCTTTCACCGATGCACACTTGACAATGAATAGTTTATTTATCACAAATTTTCTCTTTATTATAAAATACAGCAATGTGAACGCGGTCCGTGTCCGGGAAAGCGTCCCAGCGACCTCAGTTTGACCGCCAACCGTGGTCGAGGGACGGTTCCGGTTCAGCGAACCGCTGTTCACACAATTATATTTCCGTCGGGAAAACGACGAACAATAGTCCAATGTTTGACCTCGCTGCGAAGGACTTTATGTCAGATAAAGTCTGTGACAAATCAAACACCCACGTGAGTGACTTTTGAAGTTTGAGGTGTTGTGAAGAAGGGAACAAACACCCAGCTGCATGGAGACCAGAGGTGGCAATGGGTCCAGGCTTATATTATTTATATTTATGTTATTTCGGACAATCCTTCTAGATGCTATGTAACACACAGGGACTCTACAACCAAACCTGCCATTCTACGTGCCTCTATCAATGTGTAACGCGGATAGTTGATACCCAGGTCGTGTCTGTACACTAAAACGGCACCAATAGGCCTTCACGCACTACAAAGCACATTACACGACCTGACTGCCACAGAGTACCATACAACACTGGCAGGGTGCTGGGCTAGAAGTCTCCAGCCAGGCCAGGAGGACAGCCATAATTATGGTTTATATAATATAATATCTATATTTAATCCTCGTAGATTGCATGCCAACACATTATGTACATAACAAAGGGCCGTCATCTACCAGCCCGAGTTCAGTGCCTGACCACAGTTGCAGTATGGACGGGGAAGGTGGCAATGACTTTCCCCGCCAGACACTACTGCATAACAACAGCCAGCGACGGCAAATAAAACAAAATGCTCTACCATAGGAACCCACTCCTTATTTCTTTTCGGTTATCTGAGATCAATTACCATCAAGTTGGTTGTGTTAACGTGCATCAACAAACAATTAAAACATGTATAACTCGCGGTTGAACGTGTACATTTCCACTTCAAGTTTATAGGAAACAAAACATAAATACCTGATAAACAATTTCCTAAAAAGATGACAACACTCATTTTGACATGAGGATTTACATTCCTGCACGACAATTACGTTAGATTCTAGATTGCTCTTAATGTATCCCGTTAATTGTACCATCGTAGCAATCAAAGAAATGAATATGATACAACAACATAAGCCCAATTAATTTATACAAGGAGCTATCAACACAATTACCTCCGCACCTGGGACCTGAAATGAGTTTTCACGTTCAACATGTAGTGATGAAGGTGACGTGGTGGTTTGGTGGGCTAGTGGCCTCGAAGGGGATGGGACAAGTGCAGACACTGGCCATACATGTGTAAATGTGCACCGCCTCAGGGGTGCGGTGGTGGCACCGGGAGAAAGTGGGACCGAGCAACAGGACAGTATCACCGTTAAACTAGGGCTGACCTGTTCAGGCAGAGATGGGTGCTAAGGTTGTCAGTGGTGGCGAAGGAGAAGGATGGATAGGTTGGGGGTTGGGGGTCTGCCTACATCTACCTGCTGCGTATCTATATCCTAGAACTACTGCGGAGACAATACTGGGCCGGGCGGTCACAACCTACTGTGAGTGGTGCCAGCGTATGAGCGTCCTACTGACCTAAACCGCGCCCACCCTGTCACCAACGCTACCTCAATGCTAACCCTACAAATATACAAAGATTAACATGGACGTTGAACTTGAGAATGTAGTTTTGTTTTGTATATAATCTTAATATATATATATATACTTTACATATATACTTCTGTCTCCCTCTCTTTAGTCTACCAATATAGGTTCTATCTGTGCTAGAATCTAAGGTGCTATTAGCATAGTCTCTATTAAACTCAAATGGCAACATATGACTAGACGTGAACGATTTGTAGGCAATATAAAACAAGGGGGTAGACCATGAGGGGGTATTGTATTGTCCTTTAACTGACCGCACCCACTGGCGCCGCCTGTTGAGAGACATGCATTATTACTACTAGGCCACCCAGAAGTGACGGTTGTTTGTAACTAGCTCTTAAAATGCACCATCTACTCTTAAACATCTGTAGTCGCGTCCGCCCTAACACACGCGGGCCATCTATAAATAACGCTAAACCCAGGGGCCGCCCGCCTGTAATCTCAGACAGTCAATGTGTGCCGCAAGCCCGGCCAGCTGAGTAGGCCGGTGAGGTCTGCGGCACGCAATGCGGGCAGAGCCCACGAGGACTTCCTGTCTGCCGCCACACCATCTCCACCACAGAACCAAGTCATCCACGAATCACACTGGGGGTAATTACACCATCACAACATGGTTAGTTCTGGTTTGAGTTCCTTTTTTTTTTGTCTATCTTTTTTAAAATCTTTTTTTTTAGTATCTAGGTCCTATCCTTAATAACAAAGGCCTCCGCAATCACCAAAGACTCGGGCTGGCCCAATAAAGTCGCGCCACCCCCTACTCCCTTTCCCCTTTCCCCGCCCCTCCACCCCCAACCCGGCTAATCCCTGTTATGGTCTACGGCCAGGTTCCTGTTAACAGTGAAGACACGGCCGCCACCTGTCTTTGCTTGTTGACATGTGTGTGCCTTTGGGGACACTGGAGGCTGTTCGCTGTGTTAGCCTCATTCTATATAGTCTCTAGTATCACTGGCTAACAGCAGGCTATTTGGAATGCTAAGAAATGGGACCCGGTGTCGCCCTCTGTAGTCGGTCCCCACTCACAGTGTGCTGGGGCCCGCCAGGGGGCGTTCGGGGAATGGTGCTTCTGCGTCTCGCTACCGGTGCCCGGGGAGATCACCACGTGGCCACAACTCCGTCCCTGTCCGGCAGTTTCCGTACCTAGTGAGGCAAGTGGACGATTAGTATTAGTCCAGTGATGAAAGTTAGCTGTGAACACTTTTGATTAAAGATCTGGCCAACTGATTTTAACATCTATTTGTTGCATGAATAGTAACTATATTTTAGCCATATTTTGAGTGTTTTGGTTTCGAAACATTGATGCCTTAATTGGTTTATGCTACTGAAAGAAATTACCATAGTATATGTCGGATAATTAACCTGCCTTTAAAAATAATAGCTCCGCACGTGGAGCCTACGCATCAGGCCACCACGCCTGGTTAGGGGAAGTAGGAAGAAGTACTCGCCTTCATAGAGCCATCAGCGCCGCACGAGAATAGCTGTCTGTCGAGACTCATGGCGATCTGCGTCACGCCTGATGCCACGTTGCGGAATATTGAACTCTTGGCGTGTTCACCCGGGAATGACTGCAGCAGGCCCGGGGTTGTTAAACCCCAAATCTACACGAAGCACATAGGCCAACATGTCACTCAAAAGCTTGCACAAAGGAGTGGAATAGAAGAATTGGCAGGATCGCTAAACCTGTTTGTTGTTGTTTTACGTCCCAGCAACATCTAAGGTCATATCAGGATGGGTACCGACTTGTGATAGTGCGCACTCATGGCGACTTTATAGTGCTGCCCCACTGGAAGACCAGGCCGCCAGCACCAAAACCTGATATCCCACTCAGTCACATTATCCTGATACTGAGCCAACCAGTCATTTTCCTATCCTAATAATGCCAAGCGCAAGGCTAGGAAGCGACAAGTATAAATTTGTACGTCATTGGTTTGACTTGACCAGGGTTCGAACCCACGGTCTACCAACACGGGAGACGGACGTTCCCGTGTTGGTAGACTGTGGGGTCGTAGGTTCGAACCCTGGTATCTCAAATACAAGCCAACATGTCACTCAACAGCTTTAGAAGAATTACCCGGGTCGCTAAGCCCCAAATCTACACGGAGCACACAGACCAACATGTCACTCATGTTGCACAAACATGCTCATAAACAATGAACATTTAAAAATACAGAAAAACAGTCTTTTTAAGGTGAATTACCCATTCTAATTTGCTAAGACAGAAATAGCATTTCCTCTCAATTTATATACATGCTAGATGAAAAAAAAAGTTCAGCGTTCTATAATTAATAAACAGTATTTTAGAAGTAAATAATCAGATTACATACTTTGATGTCACCCTCCGCTGAGCCAGTGATGAAGAATTGCTCAGACGGGTCAAGGGCCATGCAGCGGATGGATGAGTCATGCGCCTGGAATGTGTGTCTTGGCTGGCGCTGGCGGATGTCGAACAGCGACACAGCGCCCTTCTTACCACCGGAGACCAGCACCTGGTGCTGAGGCGCGTACATCACGGCCGAAGCACCGTCAGCGTGGCACTGGAACGCTGCGGGCAGAGAGATCAACGGGGTCACGGACAGAGGTCATAAGGGTCATGCTAAGAAATGAAGAGGCGACTATCAGCACCTGGTGCTGCGGCGCATTACCAGTCACGGCCACAGGTCATCGGGGTCATGGCAAGAGGTTAATAGTGTCATGGCCAGAGGTCAACAGGATCACGGGAAGAGGTTAGTAGGGTCATGGCCAGAGGTCAACTGAGTCACAGACGAACATCAGCACCTATGCTGCAGCGCACCAACAGTGGTCAGAGCCACAGGTCAACTAGGTCACGGCAAGAAATAGCAGGGTCAACGGGAAGAGGTCAACAGGGTCACAGCCAGATTCACTCACCATGCACCTGCGCCGACCTCTGTGGTAAGAGCGTGTCCCACAAGGCGACGTTGCGGTGGTCGCTCGAGTTGCCGCACGTCGCCAGGAAACTAGACGACCCGACAAAGGCGAAGTCACTCAATGTCCTCGAGTGACACTTAAGGTTCTGAAGTGCAGAACACGGAGGTGTCATTAATCGCATGCAATTATTAGGCCTCAGTTTGGGATGGTTTGAAACTCTTAAATATATATTTTTTAAACATTCAGTTGATTACAAATTGAGATGGAAGGGAGGAATGAGAAATTTCCGATTTTTGGCAATTTCCGGTAAAAATTCTATTACAAAAATATTTTAAAAGAATATTCATTTGAATAGAAATTGAAATGGAGTAGAAGAATGAGAAATTGTCGATTTGTGTCAATTTCCATTCAAAATTCCATCATATATATATTTTTTAAAGGACATTCAGTTGAATAGAAATTGAGATGGAATAGAGGGATCAGAAATTACCGATTTTTGTCAGATTTCCGTTAAAAAAGAAAAAAGTCCTTTCAACATATGGATCATTTCCTCTTATAAGTCATATCCTTAGCAATGTCAAATTTACAGGAACTAAGATTTGCCTTTTGTTGGGAGGCGACTCTCATCCCTGGTACTCCCGCTAGGACATACTCCCTGTTAATATTTGTCGTTAGCTAGACCATCTAGTAGAGCTGATTTAGTTATAAATGATGAGGGTACTACTCCCGCTAGGACATACTCCCTGTTAATATTTGTCGTTAGCTAGACCATCTAGTAGAGCTCACTTAGTTATAAATGATGAGGGTACTACCCCTGCTTGGACATATTCCCTGTTAATATTTGTCGTTAGCTAGACCATCTAGTAGAGCTGACTTAGTTATAAATGATGAGGGTACTACTCCTGCTTGGACATAGTCCCTGTTAATATTTGTCGTTAGCTAGACCATCTAGTAGAGCTGACTTAGTTATAAATGATGAGGGTACTACTCCTGCTTGGACATAGTCCCTGTTAATATTTGTCGTTAGCTAGACCATCTAGTAGAGCTGACTTAGTTATAAATGATGAGGGTACTACTCCTGCTTGGACATATTCCCTGTTAATATTTGTCGTTAGCTAGACCATCTAGTAGAGCTGACTTAGTTATAAATGATGATGGCACTTCTCCTGCTTGGACATATTCCCTGTTAATATTTGTCGTTAACTAGACCATCTAGTAGAGCTGACTTAGTTATAAATGATGAGGGTACTACTCCTGCTTGGACATACTCCCTGTTAATATTTGTCGTTAGCTAGACCATCTAGTAGAGCTGACTTAGTTATAAATGATGAGGGTACTACTCCCGCTAGGACATACTCCCTGTTAATATTTGTCGTTAGCTAGACCATCTAGTAGAGCTGACTTAGTTATAAATGACGAGGTTACTCACCAGATAAGGTCGATTCATGTTCACCCCGAGACCGACCTGCCACAGGCACAACGAACCTTCCGCATCTCCAACGCCAAACTGAACAACGGTAAACGGCATTATTAGGATAGGATAAGGAGCAGTGGAATGAGGAAGACCTATTTTCGGTATAAAAAATGACAATTTCTTCTACTTCATCAACGGATATGAAAAACCCATCACAGAAAACCCATACAAAAAAAACCATATATACAATGATATATATATACACACACACACCCCACTTTTTCCTCCTCACTCACTCACACGAACCCGACCAGACGGGATGGCCGAATGAGTTAGAGCGTCCGTCTCCCGTGCTGGTAGATCGTGGGTTCGAGTCCCGGTCGAGTCAAACCAATGACTTTAAAATTGATACTTGTTGCTTCCTAGCCAGGCGCTCGGCATTATTAGGATAGGGCAAGGACTGGTGTGCTCAGTGTCAGGATAATGTGACTGAGTGGGATACCAGGTCATGGTGCCGGTGGCCTGGTTTCCCAGTGGGACAGCACTATAAAGTCGCCATGAGTGCGCACTGGCACAAGTCGGTACCCGTCCTGATATGACCTTAGATGTTGCTAGGACGTAAAACAACAAACAAACAAACAAACAAACAACACACAAACCCTTTCTATCCCATCATGCACACATCATCAAAATACACAAATATACACCCGCAACCCCCACTCACCCACACGAAATGTCGCTTAGGTTATACCACAGCATGTCTACAGTTGAATCCATAGACCCCCTACATATAAAGCTTTAATTACACTGGTTACAGCATACAAAGAAAAACAATTGTTACATTTCAATATTTTATTTACTGACACATTACTGTCAGAAAAGGCTCTTTCGGGGGGTATCGCGCGTATAAGACGACCTCAGAATAGTAGTTTTTGTTGTAAATTTCCTCAACTTATATTCGAGTATATAGGGGAGTGACGATTTACAGCCGTGTCGGCAGAACCGACCATATTCACAGAAACAAAGTACAATTTATTCTCACTTTGATTCAACGGACAAAATAAAATTTCCTTCTCTTCATCCCAAATGTGTTACATCAAAATCTATACGAAATTCTGAAACGGTCAAGTTTGTGTCAAATGACAGCAGAATTGCCCTCGGACGCCATGTTGAAGTAGTTAAAGCTGCACAGTCCGATGAAGCATCATATTTTCAAAACCAAAACTTAATACAACCTCTTACTGCATAAGCCTAGGGTGTAAGAGTGTTGGCGTGTTTGCCAAAATTAATTTATCATGTTTGCACTTCAAATATCTCAAAAGTTAGCCATTTAGAATAAAAATGATATCAAGCTAAAGTAAAGTAGATTTTAACAATCAATTGCTATATTTATCCCAGAAAGATGACAGAAACTGAAAATCAGCGGACTATGCAATTTTAAACTGAACCCGCGCCCCTTGCCGCACCTTGTTGCCCTGCGCGTTGAAGAGGACGCGGCTGACTTTGGGGAAGGAGCCGGCCTGGCGGGCCACCGTGATGCACTGAGTGTGGCCCCACTCCCACAGGCCGACCGAGCCGTCCGACGAGCCCGTCAGATCTGTCACAAACACACACACGTCAGGGCGCGGGGCTTAGCTGTAGCATATACACACCAACTAACTGTTCATTAATTGAATTTTATTTTGATAGTTGGTAAAGTATATATGTTGCTCTCCAACCTAGGAGTTGAATTTTCTGCGCAAACACTCATGTCTGGGTATGTGATTACAAATGCTAGAGTTTGAGGTTAAGGTTTTTACCTGTACTAACAGAAAAAAAAGAGATGTATAGGGGAAATGGATTGATTAAACTTTGTTTAATATTAAAAGGAGACAATTATGCCAATCTAGATTCACATTAAAAAAAATTGTAATTAAAATTCTTAATTAATTTACAAAAAAACAGCTATATATATACAATTTAAATAAAAATGTTGACAGTCCGGCATCACAGCAGAGAGTGAGACAGCCGGCGAGCGGCAAGTGGGCTGTGTACGAGTGGGTGCCGCGGCTGTTACAATGGTGCCCCCCCCACCACCCGCTTCGCCGAACCGGAGGGGGGGGGGGGGGGGGTCTCCCCCGTGCGCCGCCTACATCCGCATATACGTAGTATATACGTCGGTATATAAATATAATATGTAAGATAAATATCACATATATAAGATTCCTATTACATATATAATATACATATTATGTTATATTAATTATATATAGTATACAATATATATTGTACAACATATATATATTATATGAATAATACAATATATATTATATGAATAATACAATATATATTATATGTACAATATATATTATATGTACAATATATATTATATGTACAATATATATTGTATGTACAATATATATTATATGAACAATATATATTATATATACAATATATCATACATATACAATATAGATTATGATATACACATTATATATAATTAACATATTTGATCAATAATATTCTTATTATATATGTAATATAGATAATGTATAATGTATAGTATATATGTAACATATTTAACTGGGTGGGTTCATGGTACATGATCCTAGTACTTACAGTATGGGAGGTGAGGGTGGGCGCCCATACGCCGCACACCGGACACTTGGCGCTTAGTGAGCTGAAGAAACCAACGGGCAACTGACATTAGCACCAAACAAACACAATCACCTATCACTGTATCAGCATGCTCTCACGTCGTCAATGTTACCATTCACTGTTTGTAAAGCTACGATCGAACTGATATCTAGTAACACTTTCAGCCTCTTCTATTTGCGCACAAGTTTAAAGATCTAATGAGATCGTAGCCCATAAACCATTTAATAAATACAATAATGTATATAATAGGAACATATACAACATATATGTGTATGATAGATATCACGTAAATACAATATATATGACAAATATATATGATATAATATACATATAATATAAATAATAAAACTTAAATATTAGATACACTATCACGTATCAGTATTTGCACACACAGCAAGTATGTGTTATATGTCTGGGGTTAAAGATAAAATAATATCGTGAAAATATAGCCACAAGGCAATCCCATGATACATTTGACCCTTTTATCAGTACTTCTAAAACTGAAATGTCATTTAGGTGATTTAAATTTAACACATTCAAACTGATACACGATATGTTAGATAAATCACAAGAAAACTCCCCGCTATTTTGAACAACATAATAGTGCAATGAAAGTCTTTAATTATACAGTCCATTACTTGAATACGCAGGCCGTGTAATGTTATTC
The DNA here is from genome assembly GCA_030323885.1 of Branchipolynoe longqiensis. Classification (NCBI taxonomy): domain Eukaryota; kingdom Metazoa; phylum Annelida; class Polychaeta; order Phyllodocida; family Polynoidae; genus Branchipolynoe; species Branchipolynoe longqiensis. The sequence goes on from CM059188.1 coordinate 33,467,815, forward strand.
TTATAACTCAACAGCTTCTCAATATGCATTACTTCAAACGATTAGGACAAGGATTTTTTTTTTAATCAAGAAAAATACTACACACATCGATTAGAAACACACAATGTGTATATACATTTCTAATGCAAGCCTCACATCTAAGAAATTTTAAAAAAGTACATCGTTTGACCAACATGTAATAAAGAGAGAAAGAACTACTAATCGTGCAACACATCTATGGTTATTATCGTACTAAACATAATTTTAACCACAACTGACATACTAGCTAGCATATGAATGCGAATATATATAAATATGAATTTATGTCCAATCAGATCACTATTAAAAGTATTATGTTGTTCTCTGCTACCCCCCCCCCCCCACTCCCCACACACACATTTGTCCAACAACACAAAAGTATTGTTTGCCTACTAGCAACACATTTAATTCACCGACGGTGGGGCCCCCTGGTCTAGCGGCCACATACCACCGTGAATAAAACCCGATCATTGCTGTTTCTGGAACCAATCGCCGCGGTTGTGGCAAAACGACCCCCCCCCCCCCCCCCCCCCCAAACTCTATGGTTGGTTGGTTGTTGGAGTTTTACATCCTGGAAACATCTATGGTCATATCAGGATGGGTACCGACTTGTGACGGTACACACTCAGGAACACTTTATAGTGCTGCCTCACTGGGAGACCAGGCCGCCAGCACCATGACCTGACACCCCATTCAGTTGCATTAACCTGACACTGAGCTAACCAGTCCTTGCCCTATCCTAATAATGTTGAGTACCTGACTAGGAAGCGACAAGTATCAATTTGTAAGTCATTGGGTTGACTCGACCAGGGTTCGAACCCATGGGTTCGAATCCCACGATCTGCCAAAAAGTCCTAAACTAATAGACGGAAGGACTGAGCGCAGCACCACATCTGCACGGTCCGGTTTTACTATAGTTGACCTCCTGGTCAACAAGCAATATAAACAATAACCCAAACTCATACCATAATGCTCGCAGTCATCATTTACATTGGCTTTATTTTGAAAGATACACATAACCTATCCCATTTTAAGTTTACATTTTCTCCGCCAGGTTACATATTAATAAATAATTGGAACCCCCCCCCCCCCCACAAAACAACTAACCAATAATCGTCTTAGTTATTTCAGTTGCCCTAGTTACTAAGCAGATGCTTACAATAATATGTTCTACCTACATTGCAATGTTTGATAGGGGTTTAACATCCTGGCAACATCTGAAGTCATTTCAAGATAGGTACCCATGTGTGAGAGTGAACTCTCATGACGACTATATAGTGTTGTCCCACTCTGGCTGTCTCAACAATATTTTAGGCTCCTGGGCCGTTAAAAAAAATATATGTACTAGGGCCCCCAACCCCCTTTGACCCGCCCCCCGAAACACTAGGTGATTTTATGGTCCGGTAAAATAACAACAACAAAAAACGACAAAACCAACAAAAATTACTAAGCGACGACAGAAATTTGTCAGAGACCTCTAACTGCATGTTACAAAAACCGGGTACAAGATTATGGACAGTGTATCACTAGAAGTCACACAAGGGCACGCTTCAGTGAAGCTCGACGAGACAGCGACTGAGCAGGGCACAGGTGGCACTCAACTGGACAGTGGCATTTAGGGACTGTGGTGCCAAGGCCGCGTTCAGGGTATGCCTCAAGAGTCGACTCTGAGACGGCTCCGCGACATCATTTTGGCCAAGTTGCATTCAGGGTACACCTCAGAGTCAACTTCGAGATGTCAAGTTTTTCAGGTAGGAAGCAAAAATGCCTCCAAAATGGCCGTTGGATTCAGTGGTTTCAGCCAATCAGAGCTGTTCTTTCATTTGCAAATGGCTGCACCCTATGGAGGCCGCCATTTTCAAGGCACCCGACAGCGAAAGTTGTTTAGACTAACGCCATGTCTGGAATATCTCCGAGATGCCTCCGAGGAGTACCTTGACGCGCACTGGTGCATGATGGGTCGGTAAGCGACAGGCGACAGGCATACACTGAGGTAATGCCGACCACTGACTGGCCGCCTAGAACATGGGCTGTGTACTCTTGTTACTATGTACACATCCTACCGGGTAGTTGACACAGGGCAGGTGTAGCCAAGTTTAGAAATCTAACATATCATAGACCAGTGTCTTTGATTTGCGCTTATTTTACCTCACATTGTGTTATTATTATTTCTTTTAATAAAGGATTTTAATTGATCCCTCATAGCTAAGACTACAACAATTATGTATACATGTATGTATGTGTATACGTGTGTATGTATGTCTGTATGTAAATGTATGCATGTATGTGCATGTACATGTGCGCATATATATGTATCTATGTATATTATATGTATATGTGTGTGTAAGCATGCATGTATGTGTATGTATATATCAGGTTTGTGCATATATATATATGTATATGTCTGTGCATATGTATGTATGTATGTATGTATGTATGTATGTATGTATGTATGTATGTATGTATGTATGTATGTATGTATGTATGTGTATATATGTATGTACATGTTTATATACGCACGTACATACATACATGTATGGATGAATAGAATAGCTGGAACCAGTATATCACACAGAATTTCAGTCCATTTTCTCACTGCCAATCAATGATAGCAAAATATTTGCTGAAATTCGCTAATTTTAATCTAATGTTTTGAAAACAGCCAGCCAGTGGTTGGAATGTGACCGCAGACTGCCCAGCCTGGCGCCACGTGGTTCAGAACAGGGAACCAGGTGGTTTTTGTGGGAAATGGCGCGCACCCGGCTCAGCTGATGGGTGCCTCGACGGGCTTTACGTCTGGGCCAAAGGCGGCCACGGCGGCCACGGCGGACCGTGTGCGCCTCCTTGTGGGGAAGTAGCGAACTAGCAGCACCGAGAAAATGCTATATATAAAACTTAAAGGGATGAATAAATGACACGCAAAGAAACTAACAAAAACAATGATAGGAACAGTAAGGAACAGCAGTGGTATTGGAACCGGTAAGGATCTACATTGAGTAAAACCAATGATGATAATCTGGAGATATAATATAATACATATATTAAATATATTATAATTTATATGTAATATATGTTATATATACTATATATTATATGTACTATATATATTATATATACTATATATTATACATATTATATAACATATTATACATACTATATATATTATACACATTATATAACATATATTATACACGTATAATGGGTACACCTTTACAATATACATATACATACATTAATACCAAATGCAAAAAGGAGTCACCGAGGTAAAAGAAGTGTAAAAAGATCAGCAGAGATACTTGCTATATATAAAACACGGGAGTGACAACAAATTGAGTTATCAGTTAGAGTGTATGAGTAAGGACTGCAAATCTAGAAACAAAACAAAATTGTTAAAAACACACACATAAAAACAACAAAACGACGTAAACTGACAGCGAGTGGAGGAAACAAAACGACGAGACAGGGCTAGGCAGGAGAGCCAATGCGTGCTTCCGGAAAATGGCGATGGTCACGTGACTGCACACAGCATCCAGGTCACGTGGTGTAGGTGTGGAAGAAGGCCGAGCGGAGGGGTAGATAGGGAGGGTGGGTGGGTGAGTACTCAACATCTACATGCCGACTCACCAAACGCATGAGACGGCGACTCCTGTCGACAAGGTAGTAAGAAAAGTGGGGGTTCGTGACGCCGGGGATGTTGAGGCCCTTGATCTGGGAGGTGGCAGCAGTAGCGTTGTGTTCCAAGCACCAGGTGGTGGGATGTCGGGGTGTGTAGGGGTGGGGGTGGGGTGGGAGGGTGGATAAACGGCAGAGATGAGACGTGTAACAAATGAATGATTGAATCACAATTGGGGCGCAGAACTGGGCTGTAAGATCTGTAGTCGATGATCTCCTTGTGGGTTACCCAGATTTAAATACAGTCTCCCCGCCTTAGACTGATCCTGTTTAATCCGAGGATCTTGGTGTTTGACTAAAGAGATTTCTGGAACAGATTTCTGCCATCCATTTGATCAATTTTATCCCCCTAGTTTTAAATACATGCATTTAAAATTAGTCTGATTCTGTTTAATTCGAAAATCTCGTTATTTTATCAAGACATTTGTGGAGCAGAATCCCACCATCTATTTTGTCCCTCCAGTTTTAAAACCATTCCACTCAAGTTAGTCTGATCCTATTCAATCTGGAAATATCGATATCTGAGTTTAAAAAAAACATCTATAAAACCGATTCCATTAATTTGATCCACTTTATCCTTCCAGTTCCAAATACATCCACCCCAGGTTTAAACCGAAAATCTCAATACCTGACTAAGCAAACACATCCGTGGAACAGATTTCCACCATCCATTTTATCCCTGCAATCGCAACAAATTGCTTACTGAACTCACATTTGAGTCCTGGGAACAAAGTAGTCTGGATTAACGAGGGTTGACTGTAATTACTATGGTAACCAATTCACAAAAACCACCAGTCAGCCAACTTCAATTTAATGAATATCTCATTGGTCGAATTGCTAGAAATAAAGAAAAGAGGGGTGGGTGGTTGGAGAAACATCGTCACACAAAGTGTAAATAATGAATCCAGAGAACTTAAATCAGAGAAGTGACCCGGACCCTCTCAACCCAACAACACCTAGCTTCCCGTTGTATCAAATTATTATTAGTCTGTTACCAAGTGCATGCTTAAATCAGGAAGAAAACACATTTAAACATTATGATAATGGCTCTTTCTCAGTTTGGGCTGTTTTAGCCATTTATATCATCATCTAGAACTATGTGGATGTTTTTTGGGGTTATTTTTAGAAGTAGTGCAGTGTTCCAACCTCTTTTAATCCCCACGTGAAGGACGCTGGGTAGAGGTTGATTTCTCACAAACTGCATAACTCTCCACAATGGTATATTTAATGTAGCATAATTTAATATATTTAGTTTTTGCCATACTATTTTTTTAATAGATAAATCATTGTCATGTACATTACTTTAGCTTAGCTTGAATTATCTTGTAATTTTAATGAGTTATCTTTGAGATTAAAACGCGCTAAATTAATTTTGGTGTGCACACCGAAATGCTGGTCACCATATAGGATTCAGCAGTGACCAGTTCTATTATACTTGGTATTCTTTCGATGTAACAAATACATGCCTAATGACAAAGAGTATCTATGTAGGATATTTTGGATCAAATCTAGATAAGTGTTTTGATTCTGACATTATGATGCTTTCATCGCAGCTTGCAGCTTTAAAAAAAAAAAGAGGGACAAAAATGCCACTGAGTTCCCTGGAGCAGGCTCCGCTACTAGTAGTGATGACACACGTCGTTGGCGCTTACCACATATTTACAGAACAAGAAGCTCACACTGAATGATGGGTAATTTAAAGCTGCATAGTCCGATGAACCATCAGATTTTCAAAACCAAACCAATTATCTAGATTTGATTTGACATATCTAACTTAGATACTGATGCACTTATTAAACATTTGTTTCTGCGTAGAAGGCAATACTTAGCCAATTTAACATAACCTGTTACTGCAGAAATCTATGGTTGCAGAGATTTAGCAAGCTTGCCAAAACTAATTTTCCATGTTTGCACTCAAAATATCTCAAAAGCTTACCATTTAAAATAAAAGTAACTTTGAACTAATGTAAAGTAGATACTAGTGATCGATCTAATATATTTATCTCATAAAAAATACAGAAATTCAAAACCATCGGACTACGAAACTTTAAGGAGTGTCATGCTAGCCATTTTAAGTATGTGAACCCTGAGGTGGAGTTGTGGTAAGGGTATAAGTGGGCGGGGGGCAGACACTCGGAACAACCAGACATTACATGAATTAAAATAAAAATGAACACAGCACCAGAATGTTGAATCGAAGCCCCAACATGCATGTTGGCTACAGGCTAACATGGGTAATTTGCACACAAGGCGCTGATCTATTTTTAGTTTTCCTGCTGAATCGTGGACGCCTGCTTAGTCACTTCTCCGCTGGCTGCTGCTTGGGACGCTTCAACTCACCCACCCTCCCACCCATTACTAAGTGGTTTGAGCGCCGGCCGGGATCCTCTACTCTACACGCCGGGCTAACTCAACAAACTATAGGCTCAGCCCTGACACTTAACTAAGCACTGAACTGCCTTACCTGCTCAGTCTCTGGACATTACACAATCACTACTGCTCAACCGTTCTCGGTTATGATTTATTTCATTTTATTATTAAATAAACATATTTAACCTAACTTCCTGCTTTCTCCTTCTTGTCCGAGTGTGCGAATTATGTTATAAATGCCATCCACAGTTAATAATAACACAAAGGGGAAACTGCAGCTCTCGTTTCAGCCTCCAGATGGCGCAGAATAGTGTGATAAAACCAATTTAACTGAATTTAACCCGAGCACAAGCTCACAGGAAACCTAGTACACCCTGTTTACACGTTCCCACTCTGTTGGTGGAGAGAATAGGGGGTCAGACAAGAGATCATATAAGGGATCATACAATTTGCAACACAAGCTCAACATCCGTTCGCAACTGTAACTGATAAGGGATGCATCCATAGATACCTTCCCAGCGAGTCAAAATACGGGTAAAAATAAAGTTACGAAGGTAATATATTTCATATATAGCCACTGATTAACGCTGCATTGTCCGATGAAGCATCGGCATTTTTCAAAATCAACATAATTATCTAGATTTTATTCTTAACATCTAACTTAAATACAAATGCAATCTTTAACCATTTGTTACCACACAGAATGGAATACAGGGTCAATTTAATAGAACCTGTTACTGCAGAAAAAAAGGTCATACGGTTTGGCATGTTTGCCACAATTAATTTGGCATGTGTGCACTTCAAATAACTCAAAGGTTAGCCATTTAAATCAAAGTTACTTCAAACTAAAGTAAGGTAGATTATAACGATCAATTTAGTATATTTATCTCAGAAATTGACAGAAACTAAAAAAACTATCGGACCATGCAAATACTCTTTGCTACACCACCAACACTGAACGGGGCCGTTTTGGACCCATACAAAATGGTCTATCATTCTCTTATAACAGTAGTTTTACCGTTTAACTGGCACTACTTTAGGCCAGTTGGGACAAGAAACAACAAAAATAGAGAAGAAAGTAGTCCGTTTTCTTTCAATTCAAACATTCAATCCAAAGTCAATTATTACAAATTTGGGATGTCTGTTTAATAATAAACATGATATTAGGGTGGTTTAATAATTAATACGGTCTTTCTAACAGTAAGGTTGCAGGACTTCACTCTGATTGATATCAAACTAGACTTGGCTGCTGTGTGAACTCACCTAGTTTGACAATAATCTCTGACAGATGTGTCCTGTGACCCTATTGGTGTAAATATGTTGGTGTAAATATTGATATGATTCACGTCATTGTGTCAAATCCCTAACAACAAAAATTAGGGTTGCAAATAGGTGCTAGTAGTTCTGTAAAAAAACACACACACACACACCAAAAAAAACCTATGTATTATCTTTGACAAGTGCATTAATTTTAATAATCATGTCACATCAGTGTGTTTGGCAGTCTATTATCATCTCATTATAGTATCTTATGTGTATTTATTATATCACGCACTTGCTATTGAATGGCATATCTGATTATAACATCAATCACCTTCAATAAATTCGGAACAGTGCTGCTTGCAGAGTGACAAGATACTTAAAAATATGAACAATGTCATACCACTTCTTCAGAAATTACATGGTCTGGCAGTAAAATGGCATAATGAAATTGTACTAATTACCTATAAAGCTAGCAATGGTAAAGCATCAGAATATCTGTGTAATCTTCTGCCCCTCACACAGAACACTCAGGACACCAATTAGATGTTAGTACATGTCCCTGTGCCCAGACTCAAATCATATGGTGATTCTGCCTTCTGTGTGGCAGGTCACATTATAGCATAGGTTGCCAGAGGACATAAGAAAAGCAGCATCGGTAAAAATTGTAATCTGACCTCAATACTGATCTATTTAATGTAGCTTTAAGAAAAAAGGTAAATGGACGATTCTCTATCCTTCAACTATCATAACCAAGTTTTAAATATGTCATACCACGTGCTTAATGTAAATTACCTTAAAATGGCTCAAGCTAATGAGGGCGCTCTATTAAATTTACATTATCACTCTATTAAATTTACATTATTTTAACTTGGTCATACTGTTTGAATTATGTGACCAAGGCCATATCTGTTAATAAAAACAGTTATATAACTTAATTTGAATAGCTAATTGGATATCCTTCAACGCTATACAAAACACGATGCAATTTGCGAATCATTTGTCCTTATGATATATTAAGGGGTATCTCCATACCGCAGTCCAAGCAAAGTGCACAAAATTAGAGGAAAGCTGACTTTTACCCAAAAATGTCAAAATGATTAATTTGTTTGACAATCTTATGCCTAACTCGATCAATGTTTTGTGTTGCCTAGCATCACTAAAATCATGAGAGGAACGCCCATTGAATAAACTTCGCATCAGAGAAACAGTTATGAAATCTTTTTCTTTATCAGACTAGTCTTTTGCTTCTATAGTCGATTATGAGCCACACTACTACATGGTGATAGTTGTGACTATGATGACCTCTGCTGCTGAGAAGTAGCAACAGGTGGCAGCATGCTAACAGGAACAGGCCCTAGGCTGAACTGTTCCACCCAGGGCTAGCAGCCACCCTTTGAGGGAGGTTAAGTGCTGCCTGGCTGGGCAGGGACAGGTCACTTCAATTCTGACCTTGGAGGAATAAACCATGGAAATCGGAATGCCCTGGGGTTTGAAGTAATCTCAGCATTACTCGTTATTCCTCAAGCGGAGTAGGAATACAGTCTAACACACCTGTTTCCTTTTTCATGGTTTGATTTAGAGATTTTTCTCATTCATTTGAAAGAAAGCTGCAGCTGTACACAATATAGATGACTTGCAAACTCGAAACTGCCCAACAGGAGGTATTTCTTAGTTTATAAGACAGTAACAGGGTAATGGGTTTGCTCTGCAAGTAACACCATGGGCTCTAATAGGCTTCTTCTGGGATAAAGTCTGCTGGTCCGTGGGGAGGGACTGAAGTTTGGACCTCATCTATTATATCACAACCGAAGGGGGATTATTTTTCCTTCCAGTCCTCTCCTTTACTGCCGGGGTTATACTTCATCTCTATTTGAACCAATGAACAGATGGTTGCCAGTAACCATGCTCGGTAGGATTATTGCTGTACATTTGTGCTAGCTTGATGAGATAAAATACTACTTCCTGCAGGTAGGTCTAAAGCTGTACAGCCCTGCAGTGTGCTCCACCCCCACCCTAGCATGATTGCAGTGAAATTATGCTAGCGTCATTACCATCTCCTGTATGTAGGTCTAAAGCTGTGCAGCCCTGCAGTGTGCTCCACCCCCACCCTAGCATGATTGCAGTGAAATTATGCTAGCGTCATTACCACCTCCTGTATGTAGGTCTAAAGCTGTACAGCCCTGCAGTGTGCTCCACCCCCACCCTAGCATGATTGCAGTGAAATTATGCTAGCGTCATTACCACCTCCTGTATGTAGGCCTAACGCTGTGCAGCCCTGCAGTGTGCTCCACCCCCACCCTAGCATGATTGCAGTGAAATTATGCTAGCGTCATTACCACCTCCTGTATGTAGGTCTAAAGCTGTACAGCCCTGCAGTGTGCTCCACCCCCACCCTAGCATGATTGCAGTGAAATTATGCTAGCGTCATTACCACCTCCTGTATGTAGGCCTAACGCTGTGCAGCCCTGCAGTGTGCTCCACCCCCACCCTAGCATGATTGCAGTGAAATTATGCTAGCGTCATTACCACCTCCTGTATGTAGGTCTAACGCTGTACAGCCCTGCAGTGTGCTCCACCCCCACCCTAGCATGATTGCAGTGAAATTATGCTAGCGTCATTACCACCTCCTGTATGTAGGCCTAACGCTGTGCAGCCCTGCAGTGTGCTCCACCCCCACCCTAGCATGATTGCAGTGAAATTATGCTAGCGTCATTACCATCTCCTGTATGTAGGTCTAAAGCTGTGCAGCCCTGCAGTGTGCTCCACCCCCACCCTAGCATGATTGCAGTGAAATTATGCTAGCGTCATTACCACCTCCTGTATGTAGGTCTAACGCTGTGCAGCCCTGCAGTGTGCTCCACCCCCACCCTAGCATGATTGCAGTGAAATTATGCTAGCGTCATTACCACCTCCTGTATGTAGGACTAACGCTGTGCAGCCCTGCAGTGTGCTCCACCCCCACCCTAGCATGATTGCAGTGAAATTATGCTAGCGTCATTACCACCTCCTGTATGTAGGTCTAAAGCTGTGCAGCCCTGCAGTGTGCTCCACCCCCACCCTAGCATGATTGCAGTGAAATTATGCTAGCGTCATTACCACCTCCTATATGTAGGCCTAACGCTGTGTGGCGCTGCAGTGTGCTCCACCCCCACCCTAGCATGTTTGCAGTGAAATTATGCTAGCCTCATTACCACCTCCTGTCTGTTGGCCTAACGCTGTGTGGCGCTGCAGTGTGCTCCACCCCCACCCTAGCATGATTGCAGTGAAATTATGCTAGCCTCATTACCACCTCCTGTCTGTTGGCCTAATGCTGTGCAGCGCTGCAGTGTGCTCCACCCCCACCCTAGCATGATTGCAGTGAAATTATGCTAGCCTCATTACCACCTCCTGTCTGTAGGCCTAACGCAGTGCTCCACCCCCCACCCCCCCGACCTACTGCTCCACCCCCCACCCCCCACCCTAGCATGGCTTGACAAGGGCTAGATGGCCATCAACTTAGGTATCTCGGGAGACACGAATTGAAACTTCTTCCATCTTTTTCACACTTTTCTTTTTATTCTTCAGGCGATAAGAAAGATTAGCACAGGGTTGTTGGCACGCATAAGGTTATTTGCTTGGAGAGAGATTGGTTTAATAAGTAAGGTACAATAAAGCTTGCACGCTTATTCTCACAGTAAATATAAACTTCTTTTTGTGTTGAAGCTGAAAAGACATATGAAACAACCAAGTCTGTACCCCACCAAGGAGTTTCAGCAGCCGATCTATAAATGTTTACATCTCTGATTGATATATATAGCCGAAGACAACATTTTCAGTGAAATAATAATTTGCATAGTTATACAAATCCCTGAACATTTTTGTTTTACAGAGTACACAGCAATAAAGTTAACTGGTGTTCCCTTCAATTTGATATATATATGGCTAATTAAACAAAATCACATATTATAATTTTGAAGACTGAAATGAACAGCACAAACAAGGGCAGTGTTCACAGGATGAACACTGTTCATCTCCACTCTGTCTGTGATAAGCCACATCTGATTTCAAGCAGATTCGTGTACCTCCACCTTTGCTTAATGAAATCCATAATCTCAAATCCAATATTTGCTAATATTATCTCATTAAATCTATTATCTTACAACGATCCTCGTTTATCCTAGAACAATATTGGACATTACAAACATGGCATTAAACTTGCTTAGTTCAGATGTTCGTCCTAGGAAATGTAATCCAATTTTTTTATACAATCATTAGATTTCATAAAAGAATAGCATTCAAAGCTGCATAGTCCGATGAAAGCATTAAATTTTCAAAACCAAAATACTGACCTAGATCTGATCCTACATATCCAAGTTAAATACTGGTGCATTTATTAACCATTTGTGGCTGCATATAAAGGGATATTAATTAATAGAACCTGTTGCTGCAGAAGGCTATGGTGTCAGAGTTTTGGTGTGCTTGCCAAATTTATCTTGGCATGTTTTCACTTCAAACTAAAGTAAAATAGATTATAATGATCAACCTAATATATTTATCTCAGAAAATGACAAAAATTCTAAACCATCGGACTATGCAACTATAAGTTAACTTTGTGTTATATGCTGCAAATTGAGTGTTCAACAGTTATTATATACCTTACTCTATATACCATTTTTGTGTAAATAATTCTGAATTGAAAAAATGCCTTGAAGACCAGTGCTTCGGCACCGACAAAGACTTATTCAGCAGAATAAACATATTTACCACCCAAAACAAGAAGAAAAAGAAAGAAAAAAAAGACACTAATTAAGCTACTCTTCACCGTGGACTTGACAAAGATGGCAGACTCACCACTCCGCCCCCACGACCAGTCTGTCCCAAGGTGTGCCCGATGGGTGCCGGGGTGACGCCGGGTGCAGTGGGCGGCATGTTGCCCCCTCCGCCGCCTCCCAGCATCACTGTCAGCTTGTCCATGGAGGTTGACACCAACAGGAATTCCTCTGGCTCCATCCGCAGCGGGCTGGGGCTGTAAGGCACACAGGAGCAGGCAACCCAAACTGTAGCCGTCAATCACAACTCTACTTCACGCAGTCACAGGCCATCTGCATGTCTGTTATTGGTTCCGTCTAATACAATTGAGTGAGGTTTAAATTTACCATGTTATCTGTAACGTGGGTAATTCATGGCATGCCACATTGCACCATAATATATCAATAAGTGTTATTTTCCCATAGCCTTCTATGACAAATCAATTGCCGACAAATCGACAAATCAATTGCCGACCTGACAATCACAGTAGGTGCACATAAAAGCTAACATATATGACACCACATCGTGAATTAAAACTCTCTGTGAGGCTAAGCTCAGTGCCCGACAGAGTAGGTTACACAAAGCTGTTATATTTTAGAACACCTCTACAGCACATTGCTTTTCATATCATCAGCTATTGGACATCAAACATATGGTTATTCTGACATATTTCTTTGAAGAAAACCCGCTGCCGTCAAATACTATGATATAGACTACTCTTTTCGATAAGCAGCAAAGGGTCTTTTATATGCACTTCACCACAGACAAGACTGCACATCCCACAGGCTTTTATGAACTATTTGTGGACCACTAGTTGGAACGGAAAATAGTCCAAACTGCAAATGGGTCCACTGAGCAGGATCAATAGGATGACCGACACCTTCACAGGTGGACACGCTACCGTCTGAGCTATGTCCCGCTCCCCTGAGTAAGTTACACATGCATGCCCCTTACCTGCGGATGGTCTCAATGTCGTACTCGGTCTCGTCTTCAAGCCACACAGGGGGCTGCAGAATGCCGCCAATGTCCATCTCGATCACCTCCTTCTGGGTGGCCACTGAGATGCAGTTCAGGTTTGCCTGAAACAAGAGCCATGTTCTCAGATCAACACAAACCGCCAGCACAGCTGACATCCCTACCAGACACTACTCATGTATGGCACAGGCCAAATTCACAGACACAGTTCTCAACACTCCTGGTGGCGGGTGGAAATGGTGTTAAATTTAGATTCCCACTGTTATACATACATACATATATATATATAGTATAGTTATACAAATCTTACCTGGGTACAGATGGATAACTGGTGTTTTCCCGAGGTACTAGCCTCAGATAGTCGTGGGTCAGGGAGAAGGAAGCACATCCGGGTCCAGCAATCTTTTACATACTTTTTAGGATAACAAATTATTTAACTCTATATGGATACTTATTGAGTTTTCGATTCAGTTCCAGCGAAACATGATAGTCATGGTAGGGTAGGGTGGGTGGATGCCAAGACACATAGTAACCTTTTGTTGTTGCGTGATGCAAAGAGATCAATGTCTGGCTTGCCCCATTGGTGACAAGTACTGTCGAAAATGTTGTGGTTCTGAATGCTCACGGAAGTGTCGGCTATTCCTGTCAGCCAAAGTGTTTTGGCTGCCTGGAATATGTGCTACTGTTAGCCATATTTTGTGTTTCTCTGCCCAATCCCAAATGAGTTTAGCCAGATTGTTACATGGTTTGGAGCGAGTCACTCCCATATTACGAATGTAAGCCATAGCTGTTGTGTTAACTCTTACATGATTTTTAGGGATGTGAATCAGACTGCGGAGTACTAGATAAATGGCTCTAAGCTCTAATACATTAATGTGGTTGGAGATTTCAACTTCCATCCAATGGCCATCTGTTGTCTGTTGGTCTCTATGCCCCCCAACCTTCTAAAGAATTGACCGTAGTGTTAGGCTCTCCCATCCTAATGTTGTTTATGTGTGAAAGCCACCAAATTATAGTGTTTTGGCCTTCTGGCCAAATTGTCATAGGCCGGTCGAAGTAACTCTAAGGATTTGATATGGGCCTGGCCATATAAAATAGCTGGTGCATAGGCTATCATTATTCCTATCAAGACTGCGACTTGTCATATTTTTGGTTTGTTCAATTGTAGTAATTGGTTTGCTGTTGTTGTACCAGATGGGATGGCCGAATGAGTTAGAGCGTCCGTCTCCCGTGTTGGTAGATCGTGGGTTCGAACCCTGGTTGAGTCAAACCAATGACTTAAAAATTGATACTTGTCATTTTCTAGCCTGGCGCTCGGCATTATTAGGATAGGGCAAGGACTGGTTGGCTCAGTGTCAGGATACTGTGACTGAGTGGGATATCAGGTCATGGTGCTGGTGGCCTGGTCTTCCAGTGGGGCAGTACTATAAAGTCACCATGAGTGCGGACTGTCACAAGTCGGTACCCGTCCTGATATGACCTTAGATGTTGCTAGGATGTAAAACAACAACAAACAAACAAACTTGCTGTTGTTGTAAATTTATCAACTTTTTGTTCTGTTAACGAGATCGTAATTTTTATGGTGTCAATGAAGAAACCCAGAAATTTTAGTTTGTTTGTTGGCGTTAGTACTGATTTAGTTTCATGTATATAGAAATCTAAATTTGTAAATGTTTTACATAATTTATCTACTGCTGCTTTGCATTGTTGTTGTGTTTGCGCGACAATAAATGAATCGTCAATGTATGGGAAGATGGTATGTCCTTTCCTAGACATTAGCGAAAAAAATGGTTTGAGTAACCTTGTGAAAATGCGTGGACAGCAGGCCAGTCCATTCGGCATACAAGTGAACTCATAAAGTTTGCCATTCCAACAGAATCTTAAATACTTTCTATCATGTTTATAGATGGGCACTGTGTAGTATGCATCCTTATGGTCAATGCTGGCTAGCCAAGCTCCTTGTGTGACTAAGTTTTTAAATGTTTGTATTCTACAAATTTGTTAAGTAGAGTTAGGTCTAAATTTAGTCTAACCCCCCGTTTTGTTTCGTTCTTAAGAAAATAGTCGAGATGAATTCCCCAGCAACATGTAGGGCTGGTTCTATGATGCCCTTTTCGCAAAACTTAAGGACTTAATTATTTAATGCTTCACATTCTGAACCGTGAAACCTATATGGAAATGGTATTCCATTCTGAATAGGTTCTTCTATTAAGGCTGCATAGTCCGATGAAATATAAAATTTTCAAAACCAAACCAATTATCTAGATTTGATTTTACATATCTAACTTAGATACTGATGCACTTATTAAGCATGTGTTTCTGCGTAGAAGGCAATACTGAGTCAATTTAACAGAACCTGTTAGTGCAGAAGTCTATGGTGTCAGAGTTTTGGCAAGCTTGCCAAAACTAATTTTCCATGTTTGCACTCAAAATATCTCAAAAGTTTACCATTTAACATAAAAGTAACTTTAAGCTATTGTAAACTAGATACTAGTGATCGATCTAATATAATTATCTCAGAAAAAATACAGAAATTCAAAACCATCGGACTATGCAACTGTAATGGAATCCTTACCCCTTCTGCTAGGCTAAGGATAGTTCAGTTATCTGTAACTTTATTCCATTCCGAAAGACAGTTATTGAGGTTTCCATCTTGGAAGGTATTGCTTACTGTTACGTTTTCTATTGTTTGCGTCGCCACTTCTATTTGTTCCCTGGGCGGGGGAACGGCTTCAGAGCGTTGAACTCCCTCTTGAAGGCCATGTTCCCTTCGGTACAGCCAAATGACTGCCTCTGACTTGGAAGCTGAAGTTGGTTCCGAACTGTCCTCCTCGTTAGCCGCTTCTCTGATTGTGAAAATCCTGCCTCAGCTTCTTGAAGCGGTTGGAGTTGCCGTCAGCCAATTTCTTTTTGTCGGTTTCCATGTGTTTTCCGCACTTGGAGCTGGTCTCCACTTGTTTAAACAAGTATTGTAGTTGTCCGCCAAACATCTTGCCCTTATCTAGCGGCATGCCCTTGATGGGCTTTGGTGCTAGGAATAGTGTGTTTCCTTTTCATCATTGTTCGAATCATCTCGGACCGCGCCACCTCTTTTCCAGCATCTGTGCAGACCGCTTTAAATACGTTCTCAAACCATTGTAGGAGAGGAAGTTGCTGGTTGCTGTTAGTAACACAATTCCTCCATTCATATCGTCACAGAGTGACGAGAACTTGTCCTGTGCCATAATCCTGTTGGCGATGGGCGCAATGGCTGTAAGAGCCGAGAGTACCCCTTTGTGTACCGTGTAGAGAGCCGTCTCAAACTTTTTCCTCTCTTCACTGAGTTGAACCTCAGAATCCATCTCTTTGATGGCGGATTCCGGAATTCCTTGAATTCCCGTGAATTTCTCCGCCATCTTGACTATGACCTGCGTTGGTTTGAAGGTGTTAAAATGGCATTGAATGGTCTTCCTTATGAGCATTGTTATGTGTATTTTCTTGCGTCTCAGCACTTTACACTTTTTCGTTTCTTTCCCACACGATCTAGCGAATTTGCCAGAGTGCTTGGTGTCTGAGTCTGAACTCATCGTCGATGAGTCTGACGACGAGTCCAAAGAGGAGGATTTGTGTTTCCTCCTCTTCTTAGACTTTCTTAGTCTTCTTCACAAGGGGCTTCTTTTTACGGGCTCTTGTGTACTCATCTCCTTCTGAGGAATTGTATCTGTTTTTGTGTTTGCACTTTCATGTCGACACAACCACCTCCTCGTCTGAGTCGCCGTCTGGTGAGGCCTGGTCTTCAGACAAGTCCTCCCATTCCGACTCATCGGAGTCTTGAGGAATGTTTGTTCACCTTTTCTTTGACGTACCCGCTCTAGATGGTAACATTTCTTCCATCTTCTGTTGCACAAGCCTGGCAACCTGCTCAACTAGATCCCTATTAGCAGGGCCGGGGCCGGTATGTTACGCCCCCCCCCCCCCACCTCCTCAGAATCCCTTTGTTCTGGCGAGGTCGACCTTTGTACCCGCGCAGGCAGTGTGGCGTCTTCATCCGCACTGAGTGCGTGAGTTGCCTCTGCCTTACTCCGCTTCGTAGCCATGGCTCCGAGACTGTGAGTAAAAAGTAGAACAATGATTAGGCATTGTCTTAGGTGGCATAGCACACTGATAATTAGAGTATAATTATACTAGGTGTGTATTTTATGGCGTTAAATCAATTTTTAATGCAGCTGTATGGCTAACAGTTTGTTGTTGTTTTACGTGCTAGCAACATCTAAGGTCATATAAAGATAGGTACCAACTTGTGACAGTGCACACTCATGGTAACTTTATAGTGCTGCCCCACTGGGAGACCAGGCTGCCAGCACCATGACCTGATATCCCACTCAGTCACATTATCCTGACACTAGCACACCAGTCCTTGCCATATCCTAATAATGCCGAGCACCTGGTTAGGAAGCGACAAGTATAAATTTTTAAGTCCTTGGTTTGACTCGACCAGGGTTCGAACCCATGACCCCATGGTCTACCAATGCAGGAGACGGACACTCTAACTCATTTGGCCATCCCGTCTGGACATGGCTAACAGACAGTCGCAGGATGACGGTATGGGTAACCAACCGATCCAAACGAGGGGTAGGGACCAGTGTAGCGGTGCCCTTCCACACTCTAAGTACCTATAAACTTCTCCCACCTGTGGCTTTTTTCGCCAACAAGTTGAAGATAATACTATAGGACTCAGAGGTATGCCTTAACAAGAATCACAAATGGGGAATCTTATTGAGACCCAGGGAATGAATCCCCAATAATGTAACTGGCTCCTGCCAAACATCTCTCCGTTTGGCAATGGGCAACTTAATTAACCCCAATCGTAATTAATTGATTGTGTCAATTATGATCAAAACTAAGCTGTAAAACAGTAATATCTTATTGAAAAGATTCAGAAAACTTTGTACGTGAATGCTAACATGAACTAAACCAACGTATCGAGTTTGAAAGACACACACACAAACCTGCTTGGTTTTGTAGTAAATGTAGAAAATCTGCCAGAGCTGCTCACAACACGTCCTCCTGCTGTGAGCTGATTATGCTAATTGCTGGACACGGATGTGCTTCCTTCATCCTGGGCTACGAGTAGCCAGAGGTGTAGTACCGAGGTAAAAAATATATATGTGTGTATATAGGCCAAAGTTAGCAACAACAAAATAGCACCCACAAAAAAAGCTTCCCAGCCCCCCAAAAAACAACCACTTACCGATTTGGGAAAAAACTGGTGCACTTGCAGTGTCAAATACATGAACAAAAATAGTTTGAACATAACACAGAATATTTCACCAAATTACATTTTGGCAAAGGTTCCCCCGAGAACTGGTTGCAAAATAAGTTCAGTGAAAAAAGAGAGAAGCTCTTCTGTTATATGTGTATGGTCATTGGGGGGTTTGTAGTAGTTGCATGATAAATATATAGTTTGTCGTAATCTGGTTTTATAATGTATCTATATAAGCTGTAATACTCTATTATGTGTTATATATACATGTATATATACTGTTTGTTGTTTTACGTCCTAGCAACATCTAAGGTCACATCAGGACGGGTATATATATATGTATATATAAAACATATATATACATATAACTATATACATTTATATGGGGCATCGGCGTGTACTATTGGTGGCTTGTGGTGATCAGGTACTGCATTAAATATAATATATATATCAGTTTTACATACATTGTGACCCATAGTACCACCATGTTGGTGGCTTAAGTTATAATATTATATATATATTGTGATTAAATACAATGGTGGTTTGTCGTATTTAGCATGAAAGTGGTCATACTAAATAATCAAATGTTATATTAATGCTTATAGGAGGCTAGTATTATTGTATATTATAGTATCATTGAATCATACTCAATATATTTATGCAGTTATTAATTCATAACTATTTATGAAACCAACAAATGTTTTATTGGACCATGTCGATAAATTCTGTTTTATATGTCGGTTGATATTGCACGAATATCCCTTTAAATAAACAAATTGAAATGAAATGAAATTCCAGCAGGGTCAAATCAGGCACACTCCTTTCAGCTATGGTGCAGAAAAGACGAGCAACAAACAAAAAGCTTACTTCAAAAGCACCAATCATACAATGGAATAGACTCGCGTATCAAATGCCTGGTTTAAAATGGTGTTACTCTCTCTACAGGATTCAATGTGTGCGTCAGAATCGATTAAACATTTATATATACCACTTTCTACTGTTTGTCATTCATCTCCAGCGGGTAATTCAATTCATCTACACCAACAAACTACTGAGCAACATTTATTACCCAATTTCTTTGTTTATTTAAAGAACAGTATATGTACTGAGTGTAAATATTTACACTCAACAATACTATAAATATCATTGACATAGATCATGTGTATTTTACTATGAATAATTACTATGATATTCAGAAGGGCCTATGAGATAGTGCATAGTTGTTCTTACTTCGGTGAGATATACAGTTCAATAGTTAATCCATTATGGAATGTAGATGGTTTGGCGCAAAATCAACAACTTTGATGTTCTTCCCTTCTTCTAATATCTGTAAAACCTGCTTCATATGGCCTATGTCATGCACCTGATAATAGCTTATTTAGCTTCAAACTACACACATGTATTCTACATCATTCGCTTACAACATCTGATAACATTAAATCTGATGTAAAGGCATTGGGGATTCAGAGAACGCATTCGTTCATGCTTGGCTGCACATTGTCATCGAGACAAACCGCCAGAATAGGTCGTTGGTTCAGGTTAGTTTAGCTGCTAGTTGAATAGATTTCTTTTTAAAATCTACTTTACAACCAAATCAATATATTTTCCAAACCAAATATAAAGAGAAAAATATGAAATTGCATCGTGTGGGATTATTTAACAAAACAAACATTATAATAAACTTTAGATTAGAAGGACTTTGAATAGAATATAGAAAACCAAAATATATATACCACTTTATATGAGAGTGAGTCCCACAGTCAAATATTAGATACCAGGTTCTAGAGAGAGCTAAGGCACATACACACTATAATGTCTATTATTCACACTATTGACATTTGACAATTTCTTTGATAAGTAGACGTAATGTAGCTGTGTAATTCTCGACAGGTACTTCCAATACAAAGAAACAATACTGATTTAATCTTCAGTGGCATGACATGTGTTCTTTTAGTACAGAATAAATGCACAGATATTCCTGGGTACGACTATGCACGACTAAAGCAAAGACTACTGCAAAACCTGTGCAAGAAGGCGCACCTTAATAGAAGTCGCACCCTGCCCATTAGGGTGTTTTGGGATTCGGTTGTTGTTTGTTGGGGTTTTACGTCCTAGCAACATCGAGGGACATATCAGGATGGCTGGAATTCAGTTCTTCGCAGAGAACATAATAAATATAGCTTTGTCAAAAGATATTTCTGTATCGTCCCACAGATAGCTTAAATAGATAGCCAGCATAGACTAGCTGGTTAGGGGAGACCCTGGGTTTGTGCTTGGCCTTCGAATACAGGTGTTGCGGTAGTTTTGACATCTATGTACACTATCTAGTTTGTATCAGGAGTAATGATTTGTAGTGTCAGGGTTCGGAGGGGTTCAACGGACCTTTTCCACCAGGAACTTTCCAGAAGTTGTCAAGCATCTATGGCCGTTTTTAATGTTAGGATTTCTGATAGCTATCACATATATAATATATATAACATATATTATATATAGTCTACACATCTTCCCCTGTCAATGCAACCTGAATGCAGCAGATTTTGCCGTAACATATTCTTAGATTTTAAGGCAGCTACCAACGGAGAGAAGTCCCCAAAGCAGACTTTTATGAGATATAAAATGATACATTTATCATCCTATCCTACAATTAAACATATTTTAGCACATTTTCAGTATGCGTGACAAATTACAGCAATTTCTCCGGTGTCCAAAAAAGTCCATGATACTCAAGGAGAATTTAGGATTTTCCAGAATTTGTTCATGCCCATGCAAACTCTGTAACATGCATATACATATAGACTAGTTAAACGAGACTTACACTGGTAGAGATAACTTGTGTTTTACTGAAGGCTACAGCTGAGACTATGAGGACAACAGGGACGTGAAGCCATATAAACATACTGGTCAATCGTACTCATTCATACACAAACAAAATCCTCCGGTGCGACTGACTGTGTGGCGCGTCTGTTAGGTACGAGGAAGGCCAGTGGTGGCGCCACCAGTCACATGCATGTGGTCAAGGAAGTGCAATATAGAATAATCGGTACATATATACAAGTAATTCCTTCCGCACGTTTTTATGCTTGCGTGACATTTTATAAATCACATAAATATAATTATTTAAACAAATTCTAATATTCATTTTCCAATGGCTTGGTAGGCAAGTTCCTTCCCAGTTAACCATTCATCATGTTATTCTGTGCTATTTGCGCTATTTCTACTTTTTTCATTCCAGTGTGCCATAGGATTGCTCTAACAGAAAGCTCTGACATACACTGGATACCTTGGCTTCTCGTTTAGATTCCATTAAGGTGTGCTGTAGAATTGTTCTGACCGAAAGCTCTGATGCAGAATGGATATCTCGGCATCTCGTTTAGATTCCATTCAGGTGTGCTGTAGGATGATTCTGACCGAAAGCTCTGACGTACACTGGATACCTTGGTATCTCATATAGATTCCATTCAGGTGTGCTGTAGGAGTGTTCTGAGCGAAAGCTCTGATGTATACTGGATACCTTGGCATCTCGTTTAGATTCCATTTAGGTGTGCTGTAGGATTGTTCTGACCGAAAGCTCTGATGCAGAATGGATATCTTGGCATCTCGTTTAGATTCCATTCAGGGGTGCTGTAGGAGTGTTCTGACCGAAAGCTCTGACGTACACTGAATACCTTGGTATCTCATATAGATTCCATTTAGGTGTGCTGTAGGACGATTCTGACCGAAAGCTCTGACGTACACTGGATACCTTGGTATCTCATATAGATTCCATTCAGGTGTGCTGTAGGAGTGTTCTGACCGAAAGCTCTGATGTATACTGGATACCTTGGCATCTCGTTTAGATTCCATTTAGGTGTGCTGTAGGATTGTTCTGACCGAAAGCTCTGATGCAGAATGGATATCTTGGCATCTCGTTTAGATTCCATTCAGGGGTGCTGTAGGAGTGTTCTGACCGAAAGCTCTGACGTACAATGAATACCTTGGTATCTCATATAGATTCCATTCAGGTGTGCTGTAGGAGTGTTCTGACCGAAAGCTCTGATGTATACTGGATACCTTGGCATCTCGTTTAGATTCCATTTAGGTGTGCTGTAGGATTGTTCTGACCGAAAGCTCTGATGTATACTGGATACCTTGGCATCTCGTTTAGATTCCATTTAGGTGTGCTGTAGGATTGTTCTGACCGAAAGCTCTGATGCAGAATGGATATCTTGGCATCTCGTTTAGATTCCATTCAGGGGTGCTGTAGGAGTGTTCTGACCGAAAGCTCTGACGTACACTGAATACCTTGGTATCTCATATAGATTCCATTTAGGTGTGCTGTAGGACGATTCTGACCGAAAGCTCTGACGTACACTGGATACCTTGGTATCTCATATAGATTCCATTCAGGTGTGCTGTAGGAGTGTTCTGACCGAAAGCTCTGATGTATACTGGATACCTTGGCATCTCGTTTAGATTCCATTTAGGTGTGCTGTAGGATTGTTCTGACCGAAAGCTCTGATGCAGAATGGATATCTTGGCATCTCGTTTAGATTCCATTCAGGGGTGCTGTAGGAGTGTTCTGACCGAAAGCTCTGACGTACAATCAATACCTTGGTATCTCATATAGATTCCATTCAGGTGTGCTGTAGGAGTGTTCTGACCGAAATCTCTGATGTACACTGGATAGCTTGGCATCTCATTTAGATTCCATTCAGGTGTGCCTTAGGGATGTTCTGACCGAAAGCTCTGAGGTACACTATCTTGTTTAAATTCCATTTAGATATGCTGCAGGATTGTCCTAACTGAAAGCTCTGACATATACCGGATACCCTGGCATCTCGCTTAGAGTGTGTACAATGGCTGTCAGTGTTTAACCATTTCCATTGTTAACATTCAAACAGTATATTTTGCCTATCTGACCTAATACATTAGTAGTCACTGAGATTTTCTTCTTTTTTTATCCGTTGTTTTATTCTTGGTTCTTTTTTTTACATTCGTTCATTAAGCAAGTGAAATTTCAATTATGAAAATTAATCTTCCTCATTCCACTGCACTTAGCCGTATCCTGGTGATACTGAGCGCCAAGTTTGGTAGTGACAAGTATTACTTTCAAGTCATTGGTCTGACTCCGCCACAGTTTACGACATGCCACATAGAAAGTGGGCGCTCAACATTTTTCAACCATCCTATCCGGTTAATACTAGATTTTTAGCATCAATCTAATTCTTATATTTTGGTTTCTGTCGACAACGTCTAATGCTTACCCTCACACACAATGCCGGTTCACCAACCACACAAAGTGTAGCTTGTGCATCATTCCGGCCACCTTTAGCTCTCACCCTCTGAAGGCCTGGCACCAACCTGGTGCTTTTGCTGAGTTGTTTTGTTCATGTAGAAAGTCAATAGTAATGGAGTGACTTGTACTCACCTCGCCAGGTTATTGTAGAGTGGGAAAGTGGATTGAACCAGTGAGCCTAGATAGGTTAATAGTTAGAACCTCGTTCCATAAATGTGGGTTCAAGTCCCGCTCTAGGCATGATGTTACAATTTATCTACTCCATCCCCCACGACAGTTATATATATCTGTATAGACACTAGACAAGAGAAGCTAGATATGTTGTACATGGTTGTAGCCTAGTAGGGTTCATAATACACGACAGTAGCCATGACCACGTGACCCTGGACCGGCTGTTCATGACGTCACATACAAAAAGCCATGACGATTATTTCAAATGGCTCGGACGGCTAAGATCCACTGTGGATCAAACCAAATTGTTCCAGTTAAATATTCCCAATTCCCCAAGGGTGGTCACTCAGTATGCACTCCTCAACATAAGAATAATTAGGTAATATAGGTAAAACGTCACCCCTCGATAGGTAGGAGTGCCAAACACTACCCTCAACTCACCAGTGCACACAACTCTATGTATAGGTTGGAGACCCAAACACCTGGTACACTGCACCCCAGTGAACGGGTGACTGACTATCCAAAGAGAGCAAAGACTCACCTGTTTTCAGGAGTGTTTATTTCTTGGGGTTTTATGTCCTAACAACAAGCCAGACATCTAATTGACCAGTACACGCATACAACTTCACCTCCCTGGGGCTAAGAATAATAGTGGCTGTGACCCCAAGTAAAACTTGGTAGCGCATATATATAAGTGTGGACAACAGCACTGACATGGATGTGGATAAGGGCACTCATACTCGGTTACAGAATCACTCATATTGGGTACAGAATCACTCATATCGGGTACAGAATCACACATAACGGGACACAGAATCACTCATATCGGGAACAGAATCATCCATATCGGGTACAGAATTACACATATCGGGCACAGAATCACTCATAACGGGAACAAAATCAAAGATTTCCACATCCGTCCAAACGATGATGCATACACTACCATAGACCACAACAATGACTCCTGCTCTCTTTTCGCCCTCAATTTATTTACTTTTCACCCGCCCCCAACCTGACCCCCCCCCCCCCCCACTCCCAAAATCGGGTGTCTCATAGCCAGGGCTGAGAAAGGCGAGTATCTAAAATAAGCAATGTTACTTCGAGGGATGGCTAGTGTTCCATTAGTAGTAAATCTAGCAAAATGCTCAAGTAGAGGACATTAGCACCTACTAAGGATAATTTTGTTGTTGTTGAGGTTAGCCATCGGTGTGGGATTTCCAAAATGCTGTTTTCAAACAATTAGAGTCTAAATCTGATCTTCAGGAGGGGAGAGGTAGCAGTTGTTAAGCAGTCAATAGCTTGTGTGGATGTGGTGATAGAATGAATGCGCGTTCGGTGCAAGGAAGGCCATATTTGGTTTTGGGACGCGGGGTTGTGGGGGTCGGGGTATCCTGGGACTAGGGATCATAAGGTGTACAATAACCAGGGTAACTGAAAACAAGGTATACGTAAATGGTATTTTTGGAAGAAAAAAAAATAAAGGACAGCAGCGAAGGTGATGTGTAAAGGATTGATTGATTGATTGATTGCTTAACGCCACGTCGGCATCAAAGGCTATATTCATGGTGAGGAAGAAGAATCCTCAAATGAAGTCAACAGCATTTAGAGGTCGACATCCTGTCAAGTATTTCAATTCGGTGATATTTTAAAATATATCTTAAAGCTTCAACCACTCAAAAAGAGTGCATATATAATGGATAGCAGATGTCACTTCTAACAACATTGGCGAACATAATTTAAAACATCGAGAAAAGTCTGGCGAAAAGCGATGTTGTGGCGTAACAATTGCGCAATACAGAAAACAAAAGGAAAGCAAAAAGCATTGACTAGTCTATTTGTTATCTTCAATTGTAAAAAGGGGCGAAGATAAAAGGAAAAGAATAGATTGATTGAGGTAAGTGTGCAAATGAATAATAATAATAATAATAATAATAATGATAATGATGATAGTAATGGTGGTGAGCATGGTGGTGGTGATGATGGTGATCATTGTGATGGTGGTGGTGATGATTTGTTTGTTTGTTGTTTTACATTCGAGCAACGTCTAAGGTCATATCAGGACGGTTACCGACTTATGACAGACAGTATGCACTCATGGCAACTTTATAATGCTGCCCCACTGGAAGACCAGGCGCCCGGCACCATGACCCGATATCCCACACAGTCACATTATCCTGACACTGTGCTAACCACTCCTTGTCCTATCCTATTAACGCAGAGTGCCAGGCTAGGTAGCGACAAGTGTCAATTTTATGTCATTGGTTTGACTCGGCTGGGATTCCAACTCCAGACCTTCCACACGGAAAACTTGTGCTCTACCGATTCAATCACCGCGTTCGGTGGTGGTGGTGTTGATGATGGTGATGTAAATGGTGACGATGATGGTGGGGATGATGGTGGTGGTGATGATGATCACGGTGATGATAATGGTGATGATAAAGGTGATGATAATGGTGATGATAATGGTGTGATGATAATAATGATAGTAATGATAATAATAATGAAGTTAATGAACACGACGATGATAAACAATAATTTCTATATGTAGTTTGAGCTGAAATGAAACCATAATGACAGAGTGGTGCTAATGGTGGTGGTGGTGGTGGTGGTGGTGGTGGTGCTGGTGGTGGTGGTGGTGGTGGTGGTGTAAACTCATCAATGAGGGTGAGTGTGTGAACCGAGGCGGTGTTGTGTGTGGGTGGGTGAGGGTGTGTGGGTAGCGGCCAGTTACCACGTGATAGAGTGAGGGTGGCAGCGTACCGGTC
Source organism: Branchipolynoe longqiensis (assembly GCA_030323885.1). NCBI lineage: Eukaryota > Metazoa > Annelida > Polychaeta > Phyllodocida > Polynoidae > Branchipolynoe > Branchipolynoe longqiensis. The sequence continues at coordinate 33,494,354 of CM059188.1, forward strand.
AAGGCGTCACATGCAGGCATCTGAGCACAGATCCAACTGACCAGAACGAAAAGGAACACAACCCTGGGAAGTTCCACCTCCCCGATCACTACCACCGCGGGCAAGTCAATCACGTGGTGCACTAACACTAGTAACAGTGGGTCTTCACAAGTCTCCACTGCTTTCAACAAATTGGATTTGTACACAAATTGGATTTGTACATATGCATGCGATGCAAAATGTTTCAGCATGTGTGCATATCCTTATATGCATGTTTCTAATAGGAGTAATATGTGTTAGTTTTTGCATCATGCTGTAATGGAACTCTCCTGATTCATATGCAAGAAAGAGGCTTACAATGGAAGGGAGGTTCCGGATAATACAAATATAACACTATTTAAGAAAAGATTAAAATAAACTCATTTTGTATTCAAGTTTTTGTTTAGAGAATAAGGGTTATTTATTTAGACTGTGATTTGACTATATATACAAATATATATGTATATACATATAAATATACATATACACATACCATATTCTCGTGGGTTAACACCGTGGGCATTTAAATTGGCAAATCACCAAGGTGGTGGGTGGGCATCTACCCCCCACATGGGCATTTAAGGGGTGGGCGTTTACGAAATATTGGCCAAGTGGGGGTTGGGGGTTAACCCAGACATGGGCGTTAATCCGCAAGAACACGGTATATATATACATATATAAATAGTGTTGGCGCCGGGGGTGAAGTGTCAGGGGAGAGTGGGTCCTTCTACAAAACTGTATACACACTGCCGACATAGATGATAGAGGGTATAAAAACGGTGATTGTGTGTGTGAGAGAAAAGCGCACCCGTGCCGGTCCGTCCTGCGTGCCACCACCGCCAACACTCGCCGGGTGCTGAACAGTCCAGCCACCGGAGTACTGGAACAAGACAACCGGGGAGCCGCCCCAGGGTTAGTACACCGCCGCCACCCAGGGGGCGCCACGCAAGTAGACCGCGGGGAGGGGGGTGTGTGGGTGGGTGCGTGTATAGCTGAGCACGGCGACCGGTGTGCCGGCGGGGACAGCGACGTGTGAGTGCACCAAGCTGACGGTTAGTTCACCAACAGATACCACACTCTGCCCGCACTGTCACGACCAGATACACACACAGGGTCCATAGCTGCATGTTACCTGTTAGCCACCATGTACAACGGGGGTTATCTACACCATGGGCGCATTAAATGTGTCATAGTCCTCGACAGGAAAATTCTTGTCGATGGATAATGCCTTAATGCCTGTGTGTCTGTGAGCAATATCAAACATTGGTTGTTTCTGGTTACTCTCTGTTCTTTCTTACGTATATATATATATGGCTAACATTCATACGCGTGACAATAAACCAAGATTTTTAATCCCTGGAAATAGAATATACCTATATCAGGGATGAAAATGGTCTCTAGCAAGCCGAGATTATTACACAGACGGCGAATTTCCGTGATAATGCGTATCTTCTCCCATAGGATTAGCACTGTCAGGGAATCACGGGAAAAATGCCGAAAGTCAGGTTTCAACTAATCTTGTTGAGACTGTATTATCACCCATACCTAACTCGTTCTTGTTTGGGCTTCATATTCTAGCAACATTTAAGGTCATATAAGAACAGGATTCGAACTCCCCAAGTGTTGTCATATACATCTTTAAACAAAAAAATTGCTTAACATTAATCGGTAAATTTTTGTTTTAAACCACGGAGATATTTCATCGCTGCTATATACTACTAAAAAATTTCACCCAGCTGTAATCAAAAACAACTTACTCTATCTGTCGCAAGTTCTATATTCCCCGAAACACACACACCACCCAAAGTCTAAAGACAGTTATGTGATTCAGTGTATCAGTGAGTGTACATACATAGCACAATTGGTGGGTATTGAATGGAGAAGGTGCTTACGTTACTGGCTGTGGTGTTTGTTCTACGTGGGTATATGGTACACAATATTGTGGGTATGCTGTGGGGGGGGGGGGGGGGGGGGGGGGTGTTGGTCTGTCCCCAGTGTTAGCCTGACTGTGTTCTTGTGTATGTGCGTGTGTGTGAACCATACCTGGTTGATGCAGAAGGCAGTGATGATATCATTTTCCTTGTGGAGAATCTTCATCGGCTCGTTGGTTGCAGGTGCAACAGGTATATCCGGGGAGTCCATTTGGAAGATGTCAGGCTGTCAAACCAAACACGACTAATTAGGACAACGGGCAGGGGAGATTCAGACACTTCAGGGAAGCATTAGGGAAATGAAGAAGTAGGCTACTTGGTGCATGTCAAATGTATCCGGCAGACTGTGCAAGTCAGAAAACAGCACCATTGCCCGTCTCATTACTTGTCTAAGTAATCACACTAATAATGACTAGATCATAGATGTTATTACAAATAGATTTGGGCTTGCTGTGTCAAACAATTATATGCGAGTCATAAAAATGAGTGAACCTATTAGTATTACCCTGTTTTAAACTACTGTAGTAGTCTGCACTGACCTATCAGGCAAGGAGCCACATTGACAGGCGGGCGTGGACAGGGTAGTGATATCAGGGAGCCTAAGTGGTGTAATGGTTAGCACACTGGTCCGGAATGCAAGAGATATGGGTTCGATTCCCGCTCTAGGCGCACTATTTCCCATTTTCATCACCCCCACGACACGACTAGTACTAAGATGTATTGGTCACATTACATGTAGGCTATGTACTAAAATGCACCTCTTTATCGTCTAATTGTCCCCATTGTACATATAATATATATATATAACTTTAATATTCATGTGGACCCCGGGATATATAATCTGAAATACGGAATTCAATGAATTGTAGAACACCTAATACATGAAAACACCGAGACTCAGCTAACACTGCTCCATTACAGGTCATCAAATAATGAGTTATGAAGAATGTACTTCGATATCATTCGGAATTTCTCACTTAGCACACCGCCTGCGCGTTTACATCAGATTCCTGTGATCTTTAAATGATTGCTGCTACATTCTTACTTGCTGCTTCTTCCTCTTAAAAATGTAACGGATGAAGACGTCTTCCAGCCCGTCCCTGTTCACCAGGTAGTTCCACAGGCGTCTCGGAGGCATGGCCGAGTAGTGCTGTGACCTGGTCGTAAACAAGGTCAGATTAGCCCGGGAGTTCAAGGTCGGGTCACGTCACTTTAACATGTATTCCTAACAGTAATATTCACTACAACTTAAAACAAATATGCATACTCTAGAAATATCAAATGTATTTCACATAGAACTAGTATTAGGAATAGCCGTCCGGTACTCAGTATAACGGTTTTGCGATGCAATGCAGGTAATGGATGTGGAATTACATTAGGTTATAAGGATATATACACAAAAGGGCTTCAAATTCACTATAATCAAAGTAGACTTCGTGGTTACTTTCCTTATGAAACTATTTAAGTGAACTGCTACATTAGCCCTATTCTATAATTGGTGATCCACGAACCTTTAAATGTTTCAGTTCTATTTAATAGAGAAAGCCTATCTAACTGTGTAGGTAGGTATTCATTGATCTACATAACTAACAACTGAAAGGGTTATTAGAGCTAACTGACCATACAAGTGACACCTTTAAACCACACATCCTTAGCCGTGATTGAACATTAAATAACTCCTGACACTGCGCACTCACGGCGACTTTATAGTACTGCCTGCACTGAGATACCATGCCGCCAGCACCATTAACACAAGTCCTCCAAGTGTGTAAGGTGTCCATTGACTGGCTGCATGTCTGCCTGACTGACTAGCTGACTGGCTGACCACCTTACTGCATGTCTGTATGCCTGGCTGATTGGCTGCCTGTCTGATTGGCTGCCTGTCTGATTGGCTGCCTGTCTGATTGGCTGCCTGTCTGATTGGCTGCCTGTGTGATTGGCTGCTTGACTGTCTGGCCGTCTGACTGGCTGGTTGCCTACCTGTCTGACTGTCTGCATGTCCGACTGGAGACAAATAAGTGTTCACACTTCCTGTCTACCATTCGCTAGCGCTATTTCGCCATTTCGTTGTCCGTCTGCCTATCTGCCTTCCTGAATGCCCCAATGTCTGATTGCCTGCCTGTCTGATTGTCTGCCTGTCTGACTGGCTGCCTGCCATGACTGACTGCCTGTCTGACTGGCTGCCTGTCTGACTGGCTGGCCGTCTGACTGGCAGGCTGCATGTCTGTCTACCTGTCTCCCTCTCTGCCCGGCGATCTGTCTCCATGTCTGACCAGTTGCCTGGCTGCCTGTCTACCTGTCTGACTGTCTGTCTGCCTGGCCGGGCGCGTACTTACTGGAAGGGCGTGTTGTTGGTGTCCTTCATGGACTTGTACCGCTGGCGTACGGCCGTGGGGCTGGTGTTGAACAGGTCCACGTAGGCCCCGGGGATGTAGTCGTCGGGCGGGCCTGAGAACAGTTCCAGCTTACGCAGCATCAACTCCTCCCACTTGTCGAGGGTCCGCAGCACGGCCGCCATCAGCGGCGAGCACACGGGCAGCTCTGTACGGGCAGTCACACTGAATATCGCCCAGATGACGCCTCTACTACCACAGTCACACTACTGCTTGCGACCACTTTGCGACAACAAAAAAGGGGTGGTCGCAAAGAGGTCGCAAAATGGTCGTGTTGGGTCCCAAAGTGGTCCTCCGTGGTCGCCGACCGTACGATCATTTTGGTTGCAAGGAGGTTGCAGCTACTGCACTAAAATAAAAACCTGCTTGCGACCCAAATGATCACCCAGAGGTCAGCGACCATTGCTTTGATTAGAAAAAGGTTGCAAGGAGGTCGAAAGGAGGTGGGTTCCTTGGTTATTATAACTACATACTATATCTTGAATTCCTCTCTTTTTCTGTTTTTTTCAACAATAATGTCCTACCAATATGGTTAAATCAAATAATTAAAATACATGTAGCCACATGAATACAATTAAAATGATATTATAACTAAACAAACATATATATTGAATTCCTTATTTTTCCGTGTTTTTTTTCCCAACAATGTCATGCCAATTTCGAGTTTTTAATGGCTACAGAGTGCACTTTACAAGCTGAGTAGATGGTGTAGCTGACCTGGCAGTTCGATGCCTATTTGCGGGAGGAAGTTGTTGAGAGACTGGCTCAGGTACTTGACTATGGCATAACGCATCAGGCACCAGCTGTACGAGTTGGGGTCCAGGTGCTCAGTCACCCCGCTGTCCGTTCTAGGTGGGATGGGGGGGGGGGGGGGATGGGTAAAGTAAGCATGCTTTTAGAATGAGGTTAATCATATCCAGGCAATCTTATTACAGAGTCGAGTTAGAACAGTAATAGTAGCAAACAAAACAGTTGTGACATTCCTCAACCTAATTTGTGTTCATGAAAATCGGCAACTTATTGAATGCAAGCCGTGTGTGTGTGTGTGTGTGTGTGTGTGTGTGTGTGTGTGTGTGTGTGTGTGTGCGCGCGCACATGTGCATGCATGCACATACCACATGCACACATGCACATACCCACACCCACAGGCAAGACCCACAGGCAGACCTACACGCACATATTCACACCCACACAAATCTATACACACACCGCCAACCACACCCATAGACCAACACCCATAGACCCACACTCACAGACCAATACCCACATATACTATCCACCCACCCATACCCACCCACATACACTGTTCATACACCCATGCCCATACCTACACACCCACACCAACTCATACCCCCACATCAACCATACCCATCCACACTATTCACACACATACACACAAACCACCCATACCTACACACCCACACCAATCCATACCCACACATACCCATACCCACACCCAGCCATACCCACTCATATACCTATCCCACACCCATACATATCCACACACCCATACTCACACATACCAACCTACACCCACCCATACCCACACCCACCCAGACAAAATTGAGAAGCCGAAATGTGGTCAACCTCCTTACGGCCAAAAGGACGCCAACCTCCCAGCATCCCACTCTATACATTGATTCAAATACATGGTCGGGGCCAGGTCGGGGCCGGGTGGGCGGCAGGGCAGCGCCTAGGTCGGTGCCAGGTCAGTGCCGGGGCTGCGCCGGGTTGGGGCAAGGGTGGCGCCAACCACACAGTGAGTGTGGCATCGCATGTGTTGGCGCCAGGTCGCCAGCAACTCACCAACCAAGAGGTCAGTGCCAGGTCGGCGGCAGGGCGCCAACCAGTTTTGAATGACACCACTGGAACAGGGCGCAAGGAGGTTGCAGGTGCAGCAGCTGCAACCTCCTTACGTCCAAAATTTCCGAAATGGACGCCGGGAGGTTGGCATCCTCGCGGCGCCAGCACTTAAGGAGGGCATAAGGAGGGCGCAATGAGGACCTTTTGACGTCGTGAATTGATCGTAAGCGAATGTAGGCCTCGTGTGACTGGGGTATAAGGCAGCCTCATCACAACCACAACACTGTTCCATAACCTAACCAAACCACAGATCACTGCACCTACCAACCAGCCCACCATATTGATGCCGGACGCAGCCAGAGTCCCACACTCCGGGGTCAGAGGTCAGTAACCAACGTCATCATGGAAGAACACATAACCATCAGAAACTGTCCACTTAACGCAACGGTTGGTTCGTTGTTGTTGTCTTACATCCTAGCAACACAACGCAACATATCTACAATCAGCTGAAAACATACCCAATGGAATCTGTCTGCGAAGCATGCGCACTGAGCTGAAACACGAGTTGCGAGACAACTCTGGAAGCGAGTACTAGGTTTGTATAGAGTGGTCATTTAATGCAATCAATAAATATTGAACCATAACCATCCATAATATATTATATATATAATAAAAAGAATCAAATAAGAGAGTGACCATCGATGTGATTTTGCTCTGTTTCCTCCCACATCAGAACTATAAACATAGACAGGAAATAGCAACTAAAGCAGTAACTCTAGACATATCTAGATCTAAATTTAGAATTATCTAGACCATAGTGCAGAAAATGTAAATTTTGTTAAGAGGCCTGTATAGAATGTAATGACTACCCATTCTCTGCACTATGAATAATCATAAACATTGAAGTCATGAAAAAAACACCTTGACTCAAGGTCAACAGAACCTGTCAATAGTGAAGCCTATGATGTCCAGCATTTGGATGTGCACACCAAAATTAATCTTGCATGTATTTACAAATATGTTAAGAGGAACCTGCTATACAGTAATGCATTTATTAAGCTGGCACTGACCTGCATTCATAAAATGAGATATTATATTTGGTATTTCTACTCGATTTTCCTGTAGTTTTGTGTTGGCTACTGTACTTTAGGATACTATCCAATCCATTAGGCCAAAACACTTGCCTAGATTTGATCCTACATACTTAAACTTGTACTCATTAAACATGTGTTACTATAAATTTAACAGAACCTGTCAATACTGAAGCCTATGATGTCCAGCATTTGGGTGTGCACACCAAAATTAATCTTGCATGTATTTACAAATATCTCTGAAGGTTACCTTTTTTTAAAAAAAAGAACTACTTCAAACTAAAGTAAAGTAGACTAACATGATTGGTCTGATACATTTATCTAAATTAAATATTGTAGCAATGTACCCTAGAATTATGCAGCTTTGACTTGGTGCTGTGGGGGCAGCGTTCCCCTCGTGCTTACCTGCGTCCAGACCCGAGGCAGTCGTCCTCCTCCTCCTCGTCCTCGGAGCTAGGGGCAGAGTCGGCCGAGTCGTAGTCGACACCCATGTCGGCCGCCTCCAGGAAAGGCTGGCAATGAGGCAACGACAGGTAGAGACGGTCAGCTCAGGGACCGGTTAATAAATCTGGTACACCATCTCATTGCCATAATTTATTTTCAATATCAACAAGATTTATGCAAATAACTTCCACCACTCACTGCCGGAAGACCAACGCGTAATTTTCTGATGACTAAAAATATTACGCGACCCCCTCCCCTAAAATAAAGTATGTAAACATGCAAGCTTAAAGAGATGTGTGTGTGTGCACGCACGTATGTACGTACGTATGCAGTGGGGGGAGAAGCCCCCGCCCCCAAGAGCTTGTAGGTATGAAGAGATCAAAATCCTTATTTCATAATGAAACTCACATCTATAGAAACCGAGATTCAACCATTTTAGGCTGTACCTCAGATTGCAATCTAGATGATGTGGCATAATGAGTTGAGTGCTAACTTCCTGTGTGTCAGGTTGTGAATTTGAACTCTGGCCAGATAAACCAATGACTTAAAAATGTATACGTGTCGCTACCGAGCCTGCCACGCCGCATGACTGGGATAGGACAAGGAGCAGTGGAATGAGGAAGACCAATTGTTGCGATTGAAATTTCTACTGCTTAATCAATGAATGTAACAACAAAAATGAGGGGGGAAAAAACCCACACAGCTTGTGGGGCATGAGGAGGCATTACCTTGGTCATGAAGTAGGAGATCATGGAGACTTCCGGGGGAACAAACTTCTCCTTGTACGTCGGCTTGTCTTCCTTAAGACGCGGGCTGCTGCTGCTGGGACCCAGCACCTTCATGTGAAGCTTCATCCGGTGCTTGGACATCTCATCCTTGATGGTACCTGCAGGGGAGGTCAAGGTCAGAACAACTTTAAAAGTCTGGCCACCTGATTTTACTATGTGATTGTTACATCCGAGTAACTTTGAGTTAAACACAAAATACCTAAAAGCAGTTTTACCATGTATCCCTTACGTGACTATTGGATATAGCTTAGGCAAATTATCGATATTCCAGTTGGTTGTTGGAGTTTCACGTCTTGGCAACATCTAAGGTCCTATCAAGATGAGTAGCGACTTGTAACAATGCACACTCCCGGAAACCCCCCCCCCCCCCAAAAGGATTGTTTAAAAAATTATATAAACGTATATCTCAGGGACGCACATGAAGGGGGGGGGGGGGTTTCCTGGTTGCCCAGTTGCTTCTTAAAAGAAAACCATGTAAAATATTGCCCTAAAATGGGTGTTGTTCCACCAACCCATGTGAAAAAAATTACCCTAAAATCGGGGTAGTTTCGATCCATATTTGGAAACCCCCCTAGCCAATTCCTGGGTGCCCCCCTGCACTCATGGCAACTTTATAGTGCTGCCCCACTGGGAAATCAGGCCACTGGCACCATGACCAGATATCCCACTCAGTCACATTATCCTGATACTGGGCGCCCCAGTCCTTGCCCTATCCTATTAATGCTGAGCACCAGGCTAGGAAGCGACAAGTATCAATTTTATAAGTAATTTATTTGACTCGACCCGGAACCGAACTCCCGATCTCCCACATGCAAGGCCAGCGCTCTACCGATCCATTCGACTACCGCACTCGGTCTCCTCAGTTGAATATAGCTGGAGGGTGTGAAAGGCGCTACACACTATAAACCTAACTCACCCCGCTGCGCATCAGCCGTCTGGATCTTGATGAGTTTCTTCACTCCGCCACCGAAGAGCGCCGGCCACATCCGGTCGACGAAGGGGTGTGACGCGAGCCGGTACAGCACATTGGCGTCGTACATGGCGAGCGCGTAGATGAGCAGGCACATGTAGACGGCCGTCAGCGACTCAGTGAGCAGGATTGTCAACTTGGGCGCGTCCTCGTCCTTCTCACGGGCCAGCAGAGCGCGCAGCGAGGACACACCTGGGGGGCGGAGGACAATCACTGTCAAGCAGCATAACCAAGGAGGGACAACTCTACATGCGCGAAGGCATGTGTCGTAATCCAGTGTGTTGGGCACAGTGATTTCAAATGAGTCGAAGCCAAAGGCTGAGCCCCATTTGAAATCAGTCCAACCACCCACCCACCTACGAGGACTAATATAATGCTTACAAGGATATATAATCATGTCTTTCAGGGTTTTATTATTGCACATGAACAGAGCTATTTTGTTTATTACAATATGGAACTATTCTCCGAAGTCCTGGTGTAGTGACTTCATACAGTACTAGTGTCATTCGGCCAAGCAGAAAACACTGATATATCAACTCAAAGCATGCCCAATAAACACTTCTACAATGATTATACAACAATATATTAAATTGTCTCTAGAAGTGCTGGATTTATTCCCCCTCTCACGTCCCCCTACTAAATTATGATTAAACATAGTCAATTCCTAACTATATTAGAAATTATGCAATTATTTTTCCCTTCGCCATCAAGTTATGCTTAACACAGGCACATTCACATGCAGACACACCACTCACACAGAGACACAGTTACATCTTACATACAGACACACACATACATACACACTCACACAGACACTCATATAAGACATACATTCACATACACATACAGACACACATTCACATACAGACTCACACACGGAATCATACATTCACAGACACATTCACACACAGACACACCACTCACACAGAGACACAGTTACAACTTACATACAGACACACACTTACTTACACACTCACATAAGACACACTCATATAAGACACACATTCACATAAACTTACATACACATACATACATACACACATTCACATACAGACTCACACACGGAATCACAGATACCCAGACATACTCACATACACACTCAAACAGACACACTCAGTCACATACAGACACTCACACAGACACACTCACACAGACACAGACAAATACACACATGCACATACATACACACATACAGACATACTAACATACAGAATCACATCCTCACACACAGGCACACCCATGCACACACAGACACACACACACACAATTGGCTGAGACTGCTAGGTGAGCTGGTAGCTGCGTGTGGGACGCACCGGGCCACTTTGAGGGCAGTGAGTTGGGCATGTCGTCTGCGTCCGTGGAACTGGTGCGCGTCCTCCGCTGTGCACCGGCCATCAGGTAGCTGTCCTTGTACACGACGCTCGTCCTGCAACCACACGGGCACATGCTTGTTTTGTTGTTGTTTTACGTCATAGCAACATCTATGGTCATATCAGGACGGGTACAGAGTTGTGACAGTGCGCACTCATGGCGACTTTATAGAGCTGCCCCACTGGGAGACCAGGCCACCGGCCCCATGACCCGATAACCACACAGTCCTGATACTGTGCTAACCAATCCTTGTCCTATCCTATTAATGCCGAGTGCCAGGCTAGGTATAAATTTTATAAGTCATTGGTTCAACTCGGTTGGGATTCGAACTCCAGACCTTTCGCATGGGAAGTCTAAGCTCTACCGATTAGACGACTGCGTCCGGTGATATAAGGAATAGGGCTGGAAAAGGAGATTTTAATTTAAGAAAAGAAACAAAAATAATAATAACAAATGTAATAAAAATCAGACTTTATTGTAGTACATTGTGGTTCATCTCTCCCCTTCCCCTCGCCTACCGCAGCATCCCCAGTTCTCCATTCGCAATCACAGAGCTTTATACACTATCAGAATCTAGAAGCCTCCAGACTGCAATTACATTAAACACGCATGCACGAGCAAACAAGAGAGAAATAAACAACAGATAGCACTCACGCCTCGACAAGCCTGGTGAAGCCCTCCATTCCGACATCGATGTTGTCTGACATGGCGACTATGAAGTTGTCGCTGTCACACAGGCACTGGTAGATACAGGCGGACAGGGCGGCGCTCAGGTTCCTCAGCACGAACACCTGGTTCAGCATGTGGTTCGGCACCGGCGGCGTCGTGAACTCTATCACCGTGTGCAGGATGTCCTGAAGCGGGAAACCATGTCGTTACAACGCCAGCCTTGAGCGTCTTAAAAGGCCACCTTTCTCGCATCTCATTGGCTGCTTTTAGCGTGACCTCTTTTAACAAATTTAAAACTTAAATTTTTGTTTAAATGTTGTTTTATCGTAAATATGTTGATTAAGCAGGATAAATTTCAATCGCAGACAACCGGTCTTCATTCCACTGCTCCTTCCTTTCCTTAAGCTAGTAATGCCGAGCGCCAGGCTAACCAGCAACAAGTATAAATCTTTAAGTCATCAAGTAAAGGAACATGAAAATAGTGAAGAGACTCTATTGTTCTAAACTGTTCCAGTCTTCAGTTGCCAGTACTAGGTTCAAATAAATGAACATAAGAACAGTGAAGAGACACTATTGTTCTAAACTTCTCCAGACTTCAGTTGCCATTACTAGGTTCAAATAAATGAACATAAGAATAGTGAAGAGACATTATCGTTCTAAACTGTTCCAGACTTCACTTGCCATTTCTAGTTCAAATAAATGAACATAAGAATAGTGAAGAGACTTTATCGTTCTAAACTGTTCCAGACTTCACTTGGCATTTCTAAGTTCAAATAAATGAACATAAGAATAGTGAAGAGACACTATCGTTCTAAACTGTGCCAGACCTCAGTTGCCATTACTAAGTTCAATTAAAAGAACGTGAGCATAGTGAAGAGACCGTACCATTCTAAACCTTTCCAGACTAACATAGAACCTTAAGAAAACAACTAACATAGTAATAAGAATAGAACAAAAATACAATGCCAAGAGGGCCCAAAAAAACTAACATAGGCTACTAAACGTACCAACAGACTATCTATCTGCTACTGAAATGCAGACAATCAAATAACTTATCAGCAGCTACTGTTTGGTAAGACAATGCCAACACTACAGCTGGCCAGCATTGAAAACAAGCCTGGGTACCCAGGCTTACATGCTATGGACAGTATGAATACAGCCTCAATTTAATTTTTTAATTTTTTTTAAAAGACTATGAAAGCGGAGTGCGCCTACCTGTGTGAGGCTTTGTAGGTGCCGGATGGGGTCTGCGATGACTGTTTTTGAGCTGGCGACGCTGGCTGAGAGCAGTGGCAGGGTGGTGGGGAAGGGCAGCGGTGACAGCAGCTGTTGCTGTGTCTTTTCCTGCTGTAGCTCCTGCAGGAGCAGGATCAGCTCCATGCGCACCGAGGCCAGCCCGCCCCCACACGCGCCGTGCAGCACGCTGTAAGCAGCGCCAAGACACACGTCAGTGAACGCCAGCCCGGGAACGAGGCTCGCTGGGAATGAGGCTCGCCGGAAATGAAGCTAACTGAGAACGAGGCTCACTGAGAACAAAGCTTGTTGGAAACGATGCTTGTGCTGGGAACATTACTGTACAGCCATCCCACTCTCCTACCCAGGTGCCTGATGGCATACAACTATTGTACATGTACATACTTTAAGTCGCAAGCCAGCCAATATGGGGGTGGTTGAGGGGGCGCAACAGTTTTCTACTGTGCCAATTTTGCTAATTATTTTAAAACTCAAACGGCGAACTCCCTGTAGATTATTTCTGACAAGTTGTAAAAAAAACCAATAAATATAAGATATTTGTTTAAATGCCACTAAAGATGCCACTTACCTGTATGAAAGTAAAGATCGCAGGAGTTGCTGGTGGGCTTTAAGCCAGAGTTTCCGTTTAGCAAGGCGCAGCTGTTTGGCTTCGAAGTCGAGCCGTTCGGCTGCGATGACTTCATGCAGCGTGGCCTTACCCACACTGGAGTCGAACAGACTCACAGAGGGCGTTGGTGTCCGGTCGGAGTCGGATTTCCTCAAGTCTGCTCACAAAACGAGTCACACGTGAGTTGGTTTCAGCGGGTAATGCAAAAAATATATATTTCATTGATGTGAGCTGAATTAACCAAAATCAGATTAAGTCCAGGCAACTTCTAAGGTCATATCAGGATGGGTATCGATTTGTGACAGTACGCATTCATGGCAACTTTTATAGTGCTGTCCCACTGCAAGACCAGGCCACCAACACCATGACCTGATATCCCACTCAGTCACATTATCCTGACACTGAGCCAACTAGTCCTTGCCCTATCCTAATAATGCCGATAAACTTTAAAAGTCATTGGTTTGACTCGACCAGGGTTTGAACACGTGGGTATTTTCTAACATGATTACGCTGAGATTTCGGTATTTAGTGCAAGGGGAGGAAGGGGGGCGGGGGGGCTTGGTGCACGTCCTGGCAATATCGCAGGTCATATCAGGATAGTCCATTCCTTTAAGTCATGTCCCAGGACATGACTGCCCAACTGCTGTCATTTATCCCTGGCATTATCAGCGATTATCAGAAATCGCGGAAATCTGCGAAATCGCGGAGCTCTTTCATCACCATGTATGGTTAATTATCATTAAGTAAATGTACTATTTGTCATAGACACTGCTGTAATTACTCTAACTTCCCTATGTTCCTTATCAACATTTGCCAATACAGTATAACCCCGTTAAACCAAACTTGAAGGCCCTCTAGAAATTTGTTTGGATTAACCGATCATTGGTTTAACCGAGCTTTGACTTTGACTTGGCTTTGGCAAAACGGGGGTGCATTATGAATGTACAATGTATGTGGACACTATGATTATTGTTTTTTTATGTGTATACAGTTTAACCCCATTAAACCAACCTCGGTTAAATCAAACGATCGGTTAATCCAAACTTTTTCGGCGACCTGGCAAAATACTACCATTTATCATATAAAAAAGCCTCAGATGACCTTAAAACCACATGAAAGTTTGGTTTAACTGTACTGGAAGTGGCCTGGGGCCGACAATTTTGTTTGGATTAACCGACTTTGGTTTAACCAACTTTCTTATATGATAAATGGTAGTATTTTGCCGGGCTGCCGAAAAAAGTTTGGATTAACCGATCGTTTTGGTTTAACCGAACTTGGTTTAACGGGGTTGTACTGTACTATACTCATAAAGACTACTGTACTTTCATTACACTACTTATCATGACCATTGAAGACATTCCAATACATATACATATTGCTTATGCTAAACACAGCTGTAACTTTCCTAAATTACCCACGTTACCATTGAGGCCACTTCCATTGAATACTTATCTGAAATACTACTGGTAATTTCCCTAAACCTTGATCATTGAAGACATTGCCAGTCATTAATCATAAACATTCTTGTATTTAGCTTACACTGAGTACCATGGCCTGTTCCTTGCATTGTTTTGCAAATTTATCAATTCACTTGTGTTGTGTTGACATAGTGTATGTACACATACGCTATAGTCTACTGAGAAAACAAGTAATTTAATTAAATAATTAAATTATGATCTGGCTTGAACCTTCAATAAGTGTCCAAGCTACTAAGGTGCTAAGGTTGAACTTAACTGAGAGGAAAGTGAACGGAATGGACTGGGTGGTTGAATGAGTTGAGAGCCTGCTTTCCGTGTGGCAAGTTCAATTCCCAGTGTAAAAATATACTGATTTTCGGTTCAGAATTATATATTGGCAGAGAGCATTATTATTCTTGGGCGACGGAGTGGGGACAATGTTATATAAACTAAAAGTAATAATATCCCACTCCCATTGGACATGATTTAAGCTGTGTGAAATATATGTTCATATATGATGCCTGAGATTAATGAAGAGCTGTTCCTATATAAGAGGCAGTACATGATTGTTGAAATGCTTCTCTATGCATCCATAAAGAGTGCAATTGGAGAAAAGACCATTTTAACAGAGATCTATTGTAACTTTCTGCAGCTACTTGTCCCTACCAGACCACTGGGTGGGCCCACCAGCCTAATCTGCATATATACACAGGCCACCACCTGCAGCTGGGTTGAGTGACAGCCACCCCTACTGGGGGGTGCCACCCACCCAGACTGTGGGGGTACCTGATTGGCTGGCTGTGGGAGATGCCCAGTCACCTACACTGCCTTGGCCCTCTGACCACACACTAGCCTCACTTTGAGATTTAATTAATTATTCTAGACTCTGCTTCAGACACACTGGACAGAGATCACTCTACTCCTGGCTCTTGAGTGAGACACACCTACTCTAGAGCAGAAACCCCAGACACTCTGTCTGGTGCTATCCAAATTCATATATCCAAATTGAGCACAACTTCTTCACTGTTAACCTGTGTGACTTGTCTTACCTTTCTTCCTTATGAGTTTGTTTATGGGTATGATTAAGGGTTTATTAAGGGAGGCATCACAGGTGATATGAATGGGAGAGTTTTATGGTATTATCTGGAGCTCTGAGCGGCCGAGTAACCCAGAAATACTATACCAGGTTCAAATATTGGCTGAGTCAAACCAATGGCTAATGATTTATACTTGTCACTGCCTAGTCTGGTGCTCTGTATCTCTAGGACAGGACAAGGACTTGAAGGAGCAGTGAAATGTAGAAGAGCAATAGTTTGTGAGAAATATCCCCCTTGTTTAAAGTTGCTTTTTAGATAAATATATTAGTTTGATCATAATAAGCTACTTTATTTTATAGTTTGAAATAATTTTCATTTTAAAGGGTTAACTTGGAGATATTTCAGGTGAAAACATGCTCAAATGCTTAAATGCTTTGATTAAAAAAATTGAGGTTTTCATTGGACAATGCATGTTTACTAAACGAACTTAAAAAATAAATGTTAAACATATACAAAAACCAACCTTTGGCAGTGACGGTTACGATGTCAAGTCCATATTTACAGATCTTTTTGAGCACTTCCACTTCGCGCTCCAGCCAGATATACAGTTGAAACCGGAGTTGGCCGCCATCAACTTCGAAGCCGGTTGCTAACGTTGCAAGCTCCTCCATCATAATCTTGAGGCACGCAATGAATTTGAGCTGTTGTGCCATGATGTCCCCGACACCGCCAGAGCCAGGGTCCTTCTCCGCAGCGAGGCTGGCATCACCGCTCACACCATCAATGCTTGCACTCTTCAGCAGTTTGTCCTTGCTTTCAATCTCACTGTCCGACTTGGTGTCATGATCATCTAGATCAAGTGTCAGATCCAGCTCCTCCTCTTCAAACGCACTGACGGGCGCACTCCAGTCCACATCACCAGCCTTCGTTAACGGGTTCGTGGAGGATGCAGGGAAGGGGTTCGTAGAGGCAGATGGGCCCCAATCAAACGCGTCAGCAGTCTGATTCCCACTCGCCACCGGCGAGTCCCAATCGAAGCCATCATTCGTGATGCCGCCGACTTCCTTCTTGTGATTTGACACAACCTCATCGCCGCCAAGCTTACCAGTGGCTATCTGCGAAGACCCACAGAAGCTATCACCGCTTCGGCTCTTGGTGATGTCATTGTCCATGTCCATCGTCTCTGGCAGCTTCGACAGCACCTCGAGCGCCAGCATTGGGCAGCCGTTCTTGAAGTGCATGTGGGCTGTGGTGAAGTAGAGCCGGCGTTCGATGGGCGTGATCCTGTCGACGT
Source organism: Branchipolynoe longqiensis (assembly GCA_030323885.1). Classification (NCBI taxonomy): domain Eukaryota; kingdom Metazoa; phylum Annelida; class Polychaeta; order Phyllodocida; family Polynoidae; genus Branchipolynoe; species Branchipolynoe longqiensis. The sequence continues at coordinate 33,511,481 of CM059188.1, forward strand.
AAGTCACGTTCTTGTCGCCCATCGTCATGGCGGAACCGTGCGTGAATCCGGACAGCAGCACTTTTTGGCTCTTATCCGCAGCGATTGTCGCCAGCGCGTGTCGGACGAGCAGTGGGCAGGTGCGCAGGTAGTTGTAGAAGTTGAACACGCTGGGGTTCGACGAGTATGTGTCCGTTGTGTCCTCCTCGTGGTCCTTCTTGGTCCTCGCTGACCCGATGTTCGTCTCGAGCAGTGTGCCAAGGGCGGCGCTCGTGTCCTTCACCAGCCAGTAGGCCATGGAGCGGATGAAGGGGTCTGGGTGGCCGCTCGCCGGGTCGTAGCACTCTCCGCTCGCGTCATACCCCAGACACTCCTCCAATAGTAGACGCCGCAGGTTCGAGGACATGGTCTCGTCCAGTTCGGACTCGTACAAGCGGGTGATCACCATCGCCAGCTGGAAGTCCTCCAGCTTGTTCAGGCACACCTGAGGGTCAGGGAGGACATATGAGGCAGTGTTTGGTGTTTAGGTCTCTATTCAGGCAGCTTAGACAAGAGATTCAGCTCGAGTGTCCTCTACATAGTCGGTATTTATTCATATATATATATATATATAAATATATATATATATCTATATATACATATATATGCCATATAAGGCCTTATACGAATAGAATAAGCCAGAAGATCCCATCTACACCCCAGCCACTAAGTCTTCGGCTTGTTACCTCTATCTATCATTCTAGGTCATTTACTGATACAACCTCACCTCCCCACATGGCGCTACCTAATTGCCAGGGTCCTGGCTTTCCATATATATAATAAATAGAGTTAGTATATAATAAGTGTTTATAAACAAATGGCTTCTCAGTGAATAATTTTATATGGAAGTATACTGAACTAATGATCAGAAGTTGAGATTTAATCTTCCTTTTACTACCAGCTACAGTATTATCGTGTATAGAAAACAGCTTTGAGTGCCTAGTACTATGGACACTACTGCAGAGAGCACCATGCACACACAAACCACACCAGGTATGCACATGATATGAGATACAATATAAAAATATAATTAAAAAAGTTAAGATACAAATTCTCAGCCCAGATAAACACTCAACATTCACTAAGATAAACAAATAAATATGTCAATACAACAGTCACCAATATTTACACACATGGGGGTTGGCGGGTCCTTGGATGTGGGGGGGGGGGGATTATGTGCACGGGAGAGCGATTGCGAGGACCCGGGTTGGGTGGTTGATGGGCCACCTACTTTTACTGCACTTCCTCTGACAGAACTGAAGGGCCAACCAGGCTTCAAGATTGGCCATCTAAACATACAAAGTCTCCCCAACAAGATTGACCAGCTACAGATAGACCTACCTGAGTCAGGAATTGATGTCTTCACAATATTGGAAACATGGAAGATAAACTAGCCAGTGTACCAGGCTACCAATTCATGAGAGCTGACAGAAAAACAAAGCGGCCAGATGGTCAAACCAAACAAGGAGGTGGGCTGGGAATTCTTTTTTTTTAATGAGCTGCATACTGCAACATCGAAATATGAGGACCTTAACCTCTCCAACTGCAACATCAAACTAGAATGGGCAATTGTAATCAGACCTCACACCAAGAGTATACTCATCGGCAATATATATAGGCCTCCAAATCGCAATCTAAATGAAGGAATTGACCTTCTAAACGAATCCATGAGACAAATAACCGACATGGACAAATATGAGATACTCATACTAGGAGACTTTAATGTGGATTACAATGAAAAGAAACAGACTCTGTGGGGAGCAATGAAACAATTTGCTGCAGATCATGAGCTCCAGCAAATGATACACAAACCAACCAGGATAACCAGAACCTCTGACAAAAGAATAGACCTAGCATTCACCAATATTAAGCACTGCACCAATGCAATAATAATATAATAATAATATAATATAAGTGACCACAAACCAATATACATACTAAAAAAGAAAATAAGGAATGACAAGAGATCTGCCACCTACTGGGGACGCTCATACCGAAACTGTGATCAGAGAGAATTGGAAAACTCACTGCAGGAATTCAACCAAAGAGAGACCACAAACCAATATACATACCTAGTGGAACAAGACCCAAACAAATGCTGGGAAATGCTTAACACAACGATAACAAAAGCAGCTGACATGCACTATCCCCTTGTAGAGCTCACTATTAGAACTAACACAGCTGGGTACCTTAATGATGAACTAACAGAACTACAACAAGACAGAGACTACTTCAGACACAAATTTGAAATATCAAAAGACCCTGGCGATGAGTTCATATCCAAATGTATGACCAGGAAAACAAGAAATGAAGTCAGAAAAGCCAAAGCAAGATTCCTCCAAGATCAACTATACAAACATCGAAACAATGCCAAAAAATGCTGGCATGTACTCAAACAGATTGAACCAGAAAACCAGACCAAAATTAGTAGCCTTTTCAATGAAGAATCTGGCAATATGATACCTGGTAACCTACTTACTGAAAAAATCGATAACTATTTCATCGAGATAGAAGAAAGGTTAGACAGTAAATTTAACCGAGGAACAGCCCAACAAAAATGTTACCAAGCCAAACTAAATAACCACAACTATGATCTCCAAGAAACATCTTGTGATGAAATCCTAGACAGAATAAATCAAATATCATCCTATAAATCATCTGGTATTAACAGCTGCCCTGATAAAGATGGCGATAACAATATTAATTAGGGAATTCACACATATGCACAACTTAATAATTAAAACAGGCGTCTTCCTCGATGCATGGAAATTAGCTACAGTCACCCCAATCCCCAAGACCGATAACCCAAGATACTGCAGTGAACTACGACCAATTTCAATCCTGCCACTTCCAAGAAAGATTATTGAACAGATTATACATGACCAAGTGAAAGCATTCCTTGAATCATCCAACTATTTGACCTACCAGCAAAATGGATTTAGGAAAAACAAATCCACAACAGGGGCTCTGGCATCTCTACTGGATGAACTTTTGGGCAACATGGATAAAGGTGAACTAACAATCACTGTCTTCCTTGATTTCAAGAAGGCATTTGATACAATTGACCACGACATCCTGATGCAGAAAGTATAAAGAGCTGGATTAGGCAACAAATCATATCATTTCTTCACAAATTATCTCAAGAACTGGATGCAGCTACCTAGGACCCCTGCTATTCCTAATCTTTATTAATGACCTACCACTAGTATCTGAAAGAGCAACATTTACATTCTTTGCTGGCGATGCAGCACTCACAGTACACAATAGAGATATTGTGGCAGCTGCACCCCAGATAGACATGGTGCTAGATAAGGTGAATACATGGTGCCATGAAAATAAACTAACAGTAAATAGTGCCAAGAGAGAGTATGTGATCTATGGGACGAAAATGAGAAAAACAAGAGCCCCTCAAATCCTTACTTCGTGAAGTGGACGTCTACAAATACCTGGGCACAACTCTTCGACTCCACTCTAAATGGGAACCGACAATTGGCAAGACTGAATCAAACACTGGCACTAAAACTGACAACTTTTAGGAAATTAAGGAAATTCATAAGTGAAAACACTGCACTGCTCCTGTACAAGACTACAATATTGCCTGTTATAGATTACAATGACATCATATATGAGCTCTTAACAAAACAACAAAAGCTCAAACTGCAAAGAATTCAGAACCGAGCACTGAGAACAGTTTACCAAGGCAAGATACTCAGTGTGGCTGAACTGCACAAGAAAGCAAAATTGGATACTCTCTCAGAACGAAGGGACCAACACCTGATGGCGCAAATGCACAAACGCGCAAAAGACGAAAAATTCATTGACCGCACAAATAGAATAACAAGAAGAGGAGCCTCCACTCTGCTCAATGTACCACACCCTTCAACAAATAAATATATCGGAGCACCAATCTACAAAGGTAGTGTCATGTGGAATGACCTCCCTATCAGAGTCAGAGAAACACAAACAATACTTGCCTTCAAAAATGCATATAGAGCCCACCTGGTTATTCAGGCCCTTGAACGACTACTGCAGTAATTACTAGCAAAGCCCTGAGCTCCTGCCCCCCCCCCGCATCCTCGCTTGCTCTCCTGTGGGTTTTACCCCCCTACCACCCACCCCAATGGGCCCCCCTCCCCTGCCTCCACCCTTAACCATCATGAACAAACCATCAACACACCGAACATCCTACACAACTATCAATCTGTTTAAACACACTGAACATTATATAAAATGTCTTGTCAACTATAAACTTAGCTTGTTTTATAAGAGAAAAAATGTAACCCACAATGATTGTTTGAGTTGCCCCGAGTATACACAGTCTACTCGGTGCTGCTCCCCATTTTTGCATGAACTACAGTGACCGGTGCTGTACATTATACAGCAGGAGACACTCCCTTAATTCTACAGGATCGGTGCTGTGACTAATACAGCACTGACCAAACTTAGATTATTTAGAATGTCAATTCCAATAGTAAGATGGCCGAAAGACCAGTGCTCTGGGACTGACAAATGTCATATTCAGATGAATAAATACTTTACCAAAATCTTTAAAAAAAATAAAGAATGCTGCAATTATGGTGTTAAGCAATCTTAACACTGTTTGCGAAGATTGTGAGGTTACCATTTTAAACAGCCATTATTAAATGCCGAAGCAATGTTCTGAATGCACCACCTAGATGAACATCTGCCGAATTGCATGGTGCAAAATAGGACATTTGCACAAATTGATGCAACTACTTATCAGGCACTCAATTAAAAAATTATGTGATGTTCCATTACACTTTTGAATGCCACTTCTACATGCTTGACAGGTGCATTGAGGATGTCAATACTGCATAAATGTACTCTGGGGTGTGATTAGGTCTGTTAATTTAAATACATTTTAATCCAAAAACTGAATAATGATTAAAAGTCACTTACATCGATAGCATCTCTGACCGCCCCTGCAAGAAGGAAGAAGGCAGCCGCATGTTCGAAGCGTTGCCGGCCGAGCAATGCAAACGCATTCTTGAGTGCTGCCCTGCGCCATCGGTCTTCCGCAAAGTTGTTTTTGAAGAATGTCATCATTTTAGAATCACTCACAGACCTGCAACAGAAGAGCAATGTAATATGGGTTTTAAGTAGCATCTTGTTTATAACTGAAAATGGAGTGGGTATGGTGGAGTGCAATGGACTGCATGGGGTGCAATGTTACATTACAGTTTATAATACACATGCTAGAGCCTCCTCTATATACATCCATAATTTCAAAATTATGAGCAAACACAATACATAAATGATGAGCATTGATGGATTAGTTATGGGTTAATGCTGTATTGGCAGCAATGGCCATATTCATGGTGAAAAGTTAATCAAATTTATTTCGTCATTTTGGTTTAATGAAAAAGTGTTAATCAAATTTGTTTATATTAAAATTTACATAAAATTCTGAAATGGTTAAATTTGTGTCAAAGAATCGCAGAATTGGGATAAATGATGTTATTTCCTTTTTAATTTAATCTATATTTATATACTAGTAATTTTGTATCAGGCTGCATCGCTATAGATAACTGGCTTTACCCACCCTTCATGTCAGTCATTAGTTAGTAACGGACAGTACCTGAAGAGGCCCCAGAGAAGGGTCTTCTTCTTCATCGCCAAGTAGAAGAGCGCTGCATCAAGTGGGTCCTTGTTGGTGGTGAAGGCTGTCTTGGCGACTTTCTCTATACACCGCTTGAGCGTATTTATGTTACGCACCCACCAGCCAATACCGAACTGCTTAAGCTCGCCCCACGTGGGTTCACCCTTTTGAATCCCTGGGATAACCGACAGCAACTCCTGTAGGTGCAACATCAACAGTAAGCTAAGTTAACAAAGTGTATGTCATAGTCTGTGTATTGTGTAAAGTCTGAGCGGAATCCTTCACTGAAGCCCACACTGATTTCACAACACACTAGTGGGGCAGCTATGTATAGAATATTAGAAGGATTGTGCATTTTGTGATAAAAGCACCAAATTTGGTACACAAACAGTTTCACAAATTCTATGTATCTGCTAGACAAAAATATCGAGTACAAATTCTGAGACTGGACCTCTTATTTATATTATATTAAGCAATTATTGCCCAATATAAGTTCGAAGGTTCCCTTGCATGAGAAGTGATCAAGCCAATTCATCAGCTCCAAGATACGATTGATGAGCTCCCTTGTCACATCCATTTTCCTGTATGCTTGTGAATCATGGACCCTCACAGCAGAACTCCAAAGAAGACTACAAACCATGAGAATGAGGTGCTACTGCAAGATACTACATCCAAAGACCATGTTACCACTAAGGAGGTCTGGGACAAGACTCAGCAGAAAATTTGACCACACAATTATCTCCTGTCAGTCGTAAAGAGATGCAAACTGCAGTGGTATGGCCATATTTCGTGTGGACATGTCTTTTATGATTGTGAAGCATCTACCCGCGGCTTACCCGGAAACAACACTCGCATCCATTTCACAGTTAGTAAACGTGTGGACATGTCTTTTATGGTTGTAAAGCGTCTACCCGCGGCTTACCCAGTAACAATACCCATGTCCACTTCACAGTTAGTAAACTTGCGGATATGCTTTTGATGGTTGTAAAGCGTCTGCCTGCGGCTTACCCAGTAACAATATCCACGTCCATTTCACAGTTAGTAAACGTGTGGACATGCCTTTTATGATTGCAAAGTTGGGCTTACCTCCTCCGCCTCCGAGTGGAATGCCCACACAAGGACGGCAGGGCTGAGGCCCTTCTTCTGCAGGTGGTGGCGCTGTCGGAGCGCCAATGTGTTGAGGAGGTAGACGTAGTGGCGCGCAGCCAGCGTGTAGCGCAGGCCACAGTCATCAACCCCTTCCGTGGAGAGTGGCGCCATCTCACCGCGCTCCTGCTCTGTCACTGCAGGGGGAAGAGGGCACGGACGATTATAGTCAATAGTCAATGCTAGCGAAGATGCAGACTGAGCAGGCTGGATGCTGAATGAGGCATTTAAATGTACTTAATTTTAACTAAATTCAAATCTAATAAAAGGGGGAGGCGGATTAGGCTAACTGGATAGTCAATGGTAATGAAGATGGAGAATGATCAGGCTGGATGCTGAATGACGCATTTTAATGTATCAATTTGAACTAAAGTAAAATCAAATAAAAGTACATAACAATGCTTAAAGTTGCAGTCTGATAAAAGCACAAACTTTTCAAAAGCGAAATACCAATCTAGATTTGAACCTACATATCCAATTTAGATACTGGTGCACTTATTAAGCATTCCTTGCTGCATACTAAGTCAATTTCATAGAACCTGTTGCTGCTGAAACCTATGGAGGTCAGAGTTTTGACAAGCATGCCAAAATTAATTCTGCATGTTCACATTTCTAATATCTCCAGAGTCAGTCATTTTAAAGCAAAGTTACTTCAAAGTAAAGTAAGGTACATTCTAATGATCAACCACAAATAGTCCTATGGATGGTTCTCTTCGTCTTATTTTGCTTGTAAACCAACCTTCTTTGGCAACAGTGTTTTTGTTAACATCTTGTATTAAAAAATAGCCCATTCTAAGATAAGCCTAGGAATCTTCTATGATTACAGAAAGATGACACTACATAAAGCTGCATAGTCCGATGAAAGCCTAACATTTTCGAAACAAAGAAAATGTACTTAGATTTGATCCTATATATCCAACTTAGATACCGGTGCACTTATTAAACATTTGTTGCTAAGTCAATATGATGTCCAGTATTTTGATGTGCATGCCAACATTAATTTGGCATGTTCTTACTTCAAGTATTTCCAAAGTTAGTCTTCTAATATAAAAGTTACATAAATTAAAGTAAGGTAGATAATAACGATCAACCTAATCTATGTATCTGGCAAATACGGCAGACACTCTAAACCATCAGACTTGAATAAAGTGCGATATAGTACATAGACACAGAGTTAGTTATAAATTAACAGGTGTGATAGACACACTGCTGTATGTACCTTTCAGTGCAGCCAGATCAGCAGCATCTTTGTTGCTGAAGTTCTCTGAAGTATTGGCAACTGTTTCAGCGAGCGCTAGGAGATACATTTGGTCGAGGCTCGACAGGCCGGGTAGTTGGATGTGGGTGAGGTGTCGGGTAAGCAGGCATGATTGTACCTGCCCAAAGTAGTTTGGGTTCTGTGCCAGGTTCGTGGAAGACTGTCGTCGACTGCGCCCAGTCGGGCTCGAACTGAACACCTCATCGTCATTGAAGGGTTCATCAAACTGATCGTCAGTGTCCATCATTTCATTGTTGAACAGCGTATTATAGTCCTGTTCGCCCCCTTCACCCTTCTCGACTGCGCCCTTGGTGGTGTCGACGTACGGAGTGAAGTTGGCTTTGTCGTTATCGGCCGCTAGCAGCGCATACAGCGGCAAGGGTGGGATCGAGGAGATCTCAATGTAGTCAAGTTGGATGTCTTCGGGGATTGTGTTGGGTTCGGGGCTGGGGCTGGCTGGGGCAGCCACCGACAAGGCACGCTGGTGGGAGAACATGCGTTGCCTGCCGCCCTGCGAGTCATCGTTGAATGGTGTGGATTGGACTTCGTGACCAGCTATGCACCGCACCAGATGTGCGAGGATGGCTTTTACGCGACGTATCTTGCCAAAGTTGAGCAACTCAATGAGCTGCTTCGGGTGGTACTGTGGCAAGACTGGGTTGGCGAGTCTTGAAGCCTCAAACAATCCACAGTCCTGAATGAGATGTATGTTGGATGTTAGCTCAGCCTTGGTGGCATTCACTCCGGCCAGGTCCGGCTTGCTCATCATCGACACGCGCGAGTCCTTCCGCTTACTCATCCCGCCATCAGCCGCCATAAGTGCCATGTTGCTGAACGAGCTGACCAGCTTAACGCTGGACGTGCTGCGTGACCCCTTGAACTTGGGCAGGTTGAGCGCGGAAGTGGAAACCGAGTGGATCGACTGGTCAGTGAGGTTGCGCGAATCAAGTGAAGAGTTAATACCAGTGATCTGGTCGAACAGCGTGTCCATACCTTCACCGGGCCCGCGCCATTGTGAGTATACATGCATCTCATTGTCCATCCCCACCACCAGGATACCGTCGCGTACCCACGAGATGTGCATCGGCAGCGGCAGCAAGCCGTCCGCAGTGCACAGGTCGATGCTCCGCAGCTTCATCCAGCGAATCTCTTCCACAAAGTTCTGTACTGTCATGGACTTTGACTTCTGTAGCAGGCGCCGGCTCGGGTGCGGCTTGGCCACCTTCTTGTCCTTCTGGGTGGCCTGTGCTATGTCAGAAGACACCGCGGCGTAGAGGAGGATCTTGGGCCCCACTCCGACAGTCAGAATGTGTGAGCCATCCTCAGTGGACACCCAGTCGAGCTGGACCAGATGCTTCTGCTTGAGGATGACCGCCGTGTGGTCGCTGGAGTTCAAGTCGCGCTTGATGCTCTGGATGGTGGTCGGGCTGGGGATCGGCACCGTCTTGGTGATGGCTGGTGTGGACAGTGTCGGGGAGACGAGCACCGTGCCGCCCCCGGACACGCCGCCACTGTCAGAGTCGTCGGCATTCGGGTCCGTGTTGTAGATGTAGCTGAGGTCAATCTCCGTCTTCGTTTCCGGCAGACTTATGTTCTTCAACTCTATGGTGTCCTCCAGTTTCCACTCGGACCCACCTGAATGTGTGGAACACAGTTACATAGCATTAATTAGAAAAAAAACACCAGTAGGTTACAAACAAGCTGCACAAGAAGCAACAATGGTCTGATACTAGCAATGGTAATATTTGAAATAAACTGCTAACTGCAACACGAAATGCAGAAAAACATAGCAGTGTTTAAGAAACTACGAAAAAAATAATGTAACCTAGAAAAACAGATGATGTTTAAATGGATTAACACAAAGTATAGTGAAAGCTGGATTTTGGACTGTTTGCAATCTACAAACAGTTACAAGCCATAAACAAGAAGCAAGAACACCTAAATTATTAGTCAAACAAAATTCAAAAGATTTGAATCAAATTGCACTAGTGCTGCCCAGCGGTGAAAACAAGTGTTAACACACTTATCCGTTAGGAGCAGGGTAAATAAATTCATCACAAAAAACACATACAAAAACTAAACAATGGAATGTATTATAATATATATATATGCGTTGTTCGCAGAAACTGTGTGCCACATTTGTGACATGGAAACCCGAAGTGAAAACATTAAAAATAATAGAAAACATGAAGGCCGTGCATATGCCAGAGTTGAAAAAAAAAATATACCACATTTTTATTTTTATTTTATATAAATTAAGAAAAACGTTAAAATTCCCCATGTTACATCCATCCATAACATCATTTTAACACACACAAGAATTTGATTGATTACAGGTAAGCAAACATGATTGCCTTACAAGAAAAAAGTTGAAAAAAAAGTTGTTAGCGGTAGCAATATTATATATGTATTTAATCTGTCACCAAAAAAATGTATTTAAAAAATGCTTCTAGGATCTTGTGCTCAAGTAAAAATGTAAAAATTTGCATATCGACCGACTTCATGCATCTACCCAAACCTTTAAAAACTATACCCGTGAATATTGTTAACTAACCTGTGGATTCACACTCGTAGATGGATACGCACAGGTTGACAAACTTCTTGCTGGGATTGTCTGGCTGCGCGCGCATCGTGCCGCTCCGGTAGGCTACCGCCACGCGGCCACTGTACGCAGCGCTCACCGTGATCGGCTTACCTGCAGCGGAACAAGGTCAGCTGGGGGGTCAGGTCAACAGGTCAAGGTCACGCAGGGCGCGCGCACGCAGCTCACTTACACACAGGTCAGCAACCGTGTCAGAGATCCGGTCGCAGAGGTTGTCAGAGTAAGTAAGTCAGTAAGTAAGTTGGTTATTGGAGTTTTACGTCCTGGCAACATCTAAGGTCATATCAGGACGGGTACCGACTTGTGACAGTGTGCACTCATGGCGATTTTATAGTGCTGCCCCACTGGGTAATCAGGCTGCTGGCCCGATATCCCACTCAATCACATTATCCTGACACTGAGCTAACCAGTCCTTGCCCTTATCCTATTAATGCTGAGCGCCAGGCTAGGAAGCGACAAGTATCAATTTTATAAGTCATTGGTTTGACCGGAGCAGGAACCGAACTCCCGATCTCCAGGGTGTGAAGCCTGCGATCTACCGATTCGGCCACTGCGCCCGGTAGTAAGTAAAATTCAAATGTAAGGTTAGAAGAGCGGTCATGAACTTCAGAGACAAATGCTACAAAGAAACAATAAACCTATCATGTATGAATATGGATATATAGATATATATTGCATTATATATATATATATATATATATATATATATATATATATATATATATATATATATATATATATATATATAAGGCACGGAGGAAGGGAGGTCTGGCCCCATTGTCTGTATCTATGATTATTTATTGCTACTTATCCATGTAAGGCTCCAATGCTATTCGGTATATTAATTTATTCACTGCATCACTGGCAATTGTGGCACCACCAACTATCGCCTACATAACGGCCTGTGTGCCGTGCTGAGCCACACTTTGACCACCAAATTAAAATTTGTATGGTGGGCAAGGCCATTTTCCTTGCCAGGAATTAAAACTTCTCAGACCAAACTATTGTTGCGTGTTGTCCCTATGGAATAAGGATGTGGTGCTCAGGCCAGGTCGCTGACTCCGCCTTGGGCAGCTAGTGTGGATGCAGTGGTCATTGCGGGAAGCTTTGTCATTTACAGCAATGAGTTGGTGTCCGTTATTGTCAGGTTGGTATATCCTAGGATTCTTGTTAGATCTGGGATGGTTCGGAGATATTTGTCCAGTTTGTGTTTGAAGATGTCTGTGCTGCAGTCTGTCTTGTTTCTTATGTTTTGTGGCATGCTATTGAAGAGGTTTAGTCCACGTACCATGAAGCTTCCTTCTCTGATTGTTTTGATCGCACAGCTAGCTTGTGAGATCTATTTTTTTAATCCTACAGAGTCTTCCATTCCTTTGAGATATATGGTATTTTAATCCTGGGTTGGGCACTTTTCCTTCTATTATTTTCCAGATATATATGATTGTGTACCTTTCCATTCTTCTTTCTTGTGAGTTAAGTTTGAGTAGTTTGAGTCTGTCCCAGTAGTTGTGTTCAGATAGAGTGGGGATTTTAATGGTGTATTTTCTTTGTACTTCTTCTACTTGTTGCATTTCTCCAATTTTGTGCGGAGCCCAGTAAAGGCTACAGTAGTCCAGATGTGGTTGGACTAGACTGTTCCAAAGTGTTTGCATGGTTTCTTGGTTCCGTGTCTTAAAGGTACGTTGGTTCCATCCACACATTTGATTTCATTTATTGCATACTTTTGTGATGTGGTCAGTGAATGTCAAAGTATTATTAATCATAATACCTAGGTCCCGTACACATTGTTTCTCTCCAATTTGATTTTTGAGAGGGCCAGTGTAGTAGGTAGTGTCCTTGATGTCTTGGTTTTTTCCATATCTGAGTAATTCAAACTGTTTCTCGTTGAAGAGCATGTTGTTTTCTTGTTGCCACTCATATACTATTTGTAGGTCAGATTGGAGTCGTGCTACGTCTTCCTCAGATGTTATTCCATGTGAGATTCTAGTGTCATCGGCAAAAGACGAGACATTGCTGGATATATTCCCATCGATGTCGATTAGGAGGATTATGAAGAGAATTGGTCCTAGTACAGTTCCTTGCGGTACACTACTGAGGACATCCAGAGTATATATTTAGCTCGCTTTATATTGACTGCTTGTGTTCTGCCCTTGAGGAAGTTATGTATCCAGCTTCCCAGTTTTCCTCCTATGCCCAGAGATTTTAGTTTGTGACAAAGTATTCCATGGTCCACTTTCGAGAGAGTTTGTTCTTTTTTTGGCTGCGGTCCGATTTCCTTGGGATGTTTTTGTCGCATGCTATTTCAATAGTCTCTATGAAGAGCTTGAACTTCTGGTTAATTCCGAGATTTGCCATCCTTTTTTGCCAGTCTATTTCGGCCAATGAATTGTTCATATTTTCCAAATTTGCTTTGTTGTAGTCAAATTTAGCCAGGGTTGGTTTTTCATGGCTTTCATCCACTGGTGGTTTATCATGACCATAGTTTAGGCCTATATTTATGATATTGTGATTAGTTACAATTGTTGGTTCCACATTATAGTGATGACCAAGATTAATGTTGTTTCTGAAATGCCAGGTCTAGAATGTTCTTTTTTCTAGTTGGTTTCATTCATGAATTGATTCATGAAGTGGTTGCTGGCTTGGTTTAGAAGAAGTGTGGCTTGGGCCTGTTCCTCCTTGGTACTTCCAGCAAGTATTTATCCACTAGGCGATTCCATGTTTGTGAAATTGAAATCTCCAAATAGCAGTGTACCTGGGGTTGGAGACCCCTGATGATTAATACATTCCATAATGTCCTGGAATACTTCCTTAGGGCAGTTTGGTGGTCGGTACATTGTTATTAGTACCAGGTTTAAGTTAGTAGCTTTCACAATTATAGCACTGCAGTATTGGTTTGAGTGACTAAGTAGTTGTATAGATTGCAGAGGGTTATGCGCATATATGATTACCCCTCCGTGGGTTCCGTGTATATCCATACATACATAACAGGTTTCTTCTTTGTTTAGAAGTGTCTCGGCACACGGGGATGGCAAACCTGCCTATACTTATATAGATGCTCCTTGCTGTGATATATAGATATATATAGATTTATTTATATTTATATATTAAATCCCCCGGTGCGACTGACACTTGTCGACACCCGATGGAGATGAGGTGAGCGCAGGGGGCACCACCGGTCAAGTGCGGAGTCTTACGGAGAATAACAGTGGTATTAAGTAATATATAATATAATACTAATAAAGGAAACAATTCCCTTCATATTTTTATACTCGCATAATACGTTATACACCACCTTAGCCAGCACAGATCATTGATATATAGCAGCAAGCATGCCCCGCACTCAAATCACGCACACGATAGAATCGGGGTAGTTGAAATTCCGATCTAGGGAGGCCCCCCCCCCCCACTCCCCATCCCCATGTTTGTTATAGACCTTGAAAATAAGTTGGAACGGGAAGCCTCCTTATTTGCAGGGAACTGTTTAGCCAATTTTAATTGTTTTTAATTTCCAAGAAGCCAACAACACAATGTGTTCATCACATTGATTGTCTGACTGACACGGTGAGCAAGGTAGAAATCCCCTACGAAAATACTCGCCGAGACGACCCTATTTACGACACATTTACAGCACAAATTTAGAAATGCGGATAAAAATCAAATTGAAAATAACAACAATACATGCCCGATTTTTAATCACTTAAATATCACGTATATTCACTCTTTTAAACAGTTTGCTAATACTTTTCATAGCTTAATATTAATACATTTTGAGTCGAATATTCAACCAGTTGTTTTAGATTAAAAACGAAAGAAACAAAGTATTTAAAATCGTGTCATTAATTAAAAAATAAAAAGCTTAAGTTTATTGTTTTAAAAAACGTTAATGTTTTTACCTGCCTGCGCTTAGCTTTGCATTGGAGGGTCGAGTTAGTCAATAGTTTCGTATATTGTGGGGTTCTTTGGACAGTATCCACACATCTTTAATAACGTTCTCTCTATGGTTGCAACTACAAACCCCCATGCGTGAGTCTCACAAAATAACATTGGGTAATATTAGTAGTTGTAAAAAGGATATACACATAGATATTTTTTAAGGCGGGGTAAAAATTATTTTGTTAAAATTCGGTTCTGGGGAAAGGCTGGCTATTATACATATATATATTCTAAATAGATGAATTAATGTGTAGTAAAGATGGAAAACACTGAGCAATGATTACCAAAAAAAAACATGCTTTTAATGGACAGGGGTGTTTAAAATTGGCATGCACTGTGACAACATGGTGAGTGAAGTTTATCCATGCGGTACACACGTTGATTAATACCTCGGGAGGTGGGGGTGGGGTGGCGGTGGTGGTGGGTGGTTGGGTGTGTGAGTGAGGGGGGGGGGGGGGGCGGGGGCATACTGGGATGGTAAACCTCTCACATATAATAACGTGCTCAGACACCCGTGTGTAGTGAAGTGGGCAGGAGTTTGTCTGGAAATCGTGGTGTATTATTAGAGACTGCCTACTCCATAGATCAGGATGCCCTGACAAAAGAAATCAGGAAAATATATTATGAATTTTTGGGATTACTATTATTAAAGTGACGGGAAAAACCCATCACGCAACGATGCGGCCGTCAGGGCGAGGGAGTGGGGGGGGGGGGGGGGGGGCGTTTGTGCAAAACCAGGAATGGTCCTAAATTTGGACTATTTGAGTATATCCGGAAAAAGTCAAGCACATAAAAATCAGGATGAATCCGGAAGATTCTCATCTATGCTACTCGGATGTATATGTAGGTCGGATGTTAATATAAGTTCAAGTCAGACGCGTCAATCCGAGGTGGACTGCTTGACGGAAACTAAGAGAAGGAGGGGGGTAGCTCTGGAGGGCAGCTAGAAACCAGGTCATGTCATCAATTATGCGCAGAAGGGTTAAGAAAATCGGGGAGATTGTATAAACAGCATAACCAACATAAATGTGACGACTGAACGAGCAAATGTCGTCATAGCATGATTAAAAGAAAGAAGGCATGTGCTTATAAATGGAGTTGATGGGAGAAGAATCGATAGTGAGTCGTTGAACCCTTATATCAACAACCTTATCATTGATCATTGGCAGAAGGGACAGTCACCAGGTGGCGCGGTCAAACTGGCTTCATGGATGATGAGCATTGTGGCGATGTTTAATTAATATTCTTATTTTCAGTTAAAATAATATTTAGTGCTTGGTTAGAGGCTGGTGGTGATGTAAAAGTGGACATCCCTTGTTACATGCATGACAATGAGGTGCCTCGCCATGAAAGCCGGTAGATGGCGCGCAGAGCACCACTTCCGGTTCATGGGCGACCCATACAATACATATATTTCTTTTAAGTATTAGATAGCAGCTCCAGACGGTGCTTAAACCATCGAGGAGACTGTCACCCAAGGAACAGTGTCACAGTGCCCAAGGTAACAGAAAGCCGAGAACAATTACTCAGGTAATAATTAGCAAGGTAACAGCACTAAGGTAACAGCTACCAGTGAACAGTTACCTGTAGCAGTTGCTAAGGATACAGTTTTCAGATAGCAGGTTGAATTTGTCAGATAGCAGACACCAAGGTAATGGCTACCAGTGGCAGTTACTGTGGAAACGCTTACCAAGTAGCAGTTAATAATGTAACGATTACCAAGTAGCAGTTACCAAGGAGCAGTTACAAAGATCTCAGTTACCAGGTAGCAGTTGCTAATGCTTCGGTTACCAGGTAACGGCTACTAAGGTCCCATATAACTGCAACAAAGTTCCCGGTTACTAGATAGCAGTTTCTAAGGTAATATCTACCAGGTAGTAGTTACTAAGGTAACAGTTACTAGGTAGCAATCACTAAGGTTCCGGTTACTAGGTAACTATTACAAAGGTTCCGGTTACCAAGTAACTGTTACTAAGGTTCCGGTTACCAGGTAGTCGTTACTAAGGTAACACTTACCAAGAAACTGCTACTAAGGTTCTGGTTGCCGGACAGCAGTTACTGAGGTAACAGCTAACAGGTAGTAGTTACTATGGTAACAGTTACCGGCCTAACCATAACCGAAGTACTCGTAATCTGATCCTTGCAAATTGGAGACAATGACCTTGGCGACTGATGTGTGAACAGTGAACCTTGGGAACTGTGACCAGTTCCAAATACGGGGGATCAGTTACCTGAGAAACAGCAACCTGGAGGACAGTCAAACAGTTACTCAGGGAACAGTTACCCAGTGAACAGCCATCAAGGTTACTGTCACCTAGAAATTGTCACCTTGGCAACTGTGTCCCCGGCATCAAAACTGTAGAACAGTAAATAGCATGGGAAACAGTAACCTGGGGAACAGTGGCGCATCCTGGATAACCGTGACCCTAGGACAGAGTAATCCAAGGAGGCTGTTGCTCGCGAAACACTGAGCTGTTACCCTGGGGCAAATGGTCGCAGCCAGTTAAACAGTTGGTCCACACTGTGCAGTAGGTAGACAACGTCACACCGTGGAATCAAGTCACTCAGGCTTGGTGAAGCCGAACAGTGTAATAATATACGATATCACCAGGCACATGCCATCAACCAGCGACCTACTAGCACAGCCTGGTGGAGACCTTGAGAACCTACCGTTGACCTGGATTCGACCGTGACCAGGTTTCGTCCGTTTGCAGTTGCGAGCTTCAATAGCATGGTGGTAACCAGGGCAACACGTTAATCCAAATATTTTTTTAGAGAAATGTCATCGCCTCACTACAGTTATTGCTTCAAAGGGCGACTACCTCAAAAGGAGCTCAGATAAATGTAACTTTATATACATTATCTAAATAACTGGCTATTAATACCCAAAAGGAAAATCTATGAAGTTTTACTACTTAGTGCTTAAACAGAACAATGCTGCTGTAAAATTTCAAGTAAAAGTTCTTTTTGAAGTCAAAGAAATTGAGTGGTAACGCTCACCCCGACAATTTTGGAAACACAAAAACAACATGTCGGCCATGCCTCGTCGGTTTATTGGGGAATATAATTATTAAATGAGTTTTACAATTTCCATAAAGTTGTATATAAGGGGTGTCCAAATAAAGTGAAATTTTCCTCCAAACAGTTTGGATAAAACACCAGATTACCTTATGGTGGACCTCGTGACTGCACTTTTTGCATCGAGGCCACACACTCACGATGCAATTTTACATCGTGGCCACACACTCACGACGTAATTTTACATCGAGGCCATACACTTACGACGTAATTTTGCATAGAAAACAATGTCGGTGGTCATATTTTGAATTATTAAAGTAAGTTTAGATGTTTTCGTTGTCCATGATTCGTGGGGGGAAAACTGCACTTTTTTAAAAAACATTCTTGACTGACAAAAAGTGACCGACAAGTAATCAGATGAGAGTACATCTGCAGAGCCTGCTGTTTTTACTGCATCGGATACCAAAAATAAAGAGAAAAAAACAGAAAATATATCACAGAAAAAACAGCATGGTCTGTGACGCAAAACACGAAAATGAGCGTCTGATTAAAAGAATAAAAAACAAATTGAGCTTTGTGTCAACTCCTATTTAAAGGATATCCATGTGTCATTATGAAGATATAATAGTTGCCCTAAATATTATCAATAGAAATATTCATAGGAGACGAAACATTCCTTGGGAAGTTAAAGGGAACGCTACAACACTCGTGGATGTTGAAATGAATTACAAAACTGTAACTAGTTTAATTTCATCTTAAAATATTGCGCCTAGAGCAGGATTCGAACTCACAGTTCTTGCCATTCCAGGCCTAGAGTGATAACCATTACACTACCTAGGCGCCCTGATGCGATCACTAGCCATGCCTACGTATCTATGCAGCTCCTTGCCTGAGAGGTTAGTGCAGTTTACTACAATATTATATATCACATACATCATATATATTATATGCATATAATGATTATTAGACATTATATGTTACACATTATAAATATTAGACATTTTATATACTATACATATTATATACATATACTATGTATATGTATATATGTATTATATACATATCATATACTTATACAGATGTATATAATACATATACATATGTATATAATATGTGTATCTATGTAATGTCTATTATTTATAATATGTATAGTATACATAGTGCTGAATGTATATATTCTTCTTTGTTGGTGGTAAATATGTATATTCTGCTGAATAAGCCTTTTGTCAGTGCCGAAGCACTGGTCTTCCAGCCATCTTTCAATTCAGGGTTACTACATATTATATGTATATAATATGTAGTGTACATTTAAAATATGTATACTATATAATGTCTAATATTTATAATATGCATAGCATATAATTTTATTATTATAATATGTACATGTATATAATGTGCATAGTATATATATCTAATTTGTATAATATGTATAGTATATAATATGCTGAATATTTTATATGTATAGCACATACCAGATTACTGCAGACAATCTCCCCGACAGGGCCCCCCTCGAACCCCCCCCCACCCCACCGCCGCCTGACATGGACGAGTTGCTCACCTGGCACAAAGATGGCGCTGTTCTCTTCGGTCCTGATCATCATCTCCCACTCGGTCCAGTTGAACTTGGGCGGCTCCCCGGGTGCGGAGGCCTGGCACTTCCAGAAGTGCACGCGGCCGTCAGTGCAGGCGGTGGTGAGCAGGTAGGGCGCAAAGCACGCCGGGTAGATGGAGGACGACGACAGGTGCCCGGCGGCCACCTCGGCGTACGCGACCGACACATCCTCGGGCAGCTCCAGCACCTGGGTGCACACCTGGGGTGGGGTGGCGATAATAGGGAGGTCAGTATCACCTTAGTATTACTACTAGCAGTATCACCCGCCATGCCACCACAGAAATGCTTGCTTGTTGGTTTGTTGGTTTGTTGGTTTATGTCCTGGCAAAGTCTAACGCTTGTTTTTTTTAGTTTTACATCTACGTCCTGGCAACATCTAAGGTCATATCAGGACTGGTATCGACTTGTGACAGTGCTCACTCATGGCGACTTTATAGTGCTGCCACATTGAGAAATAAGACCGCTGGCATAGTCTCATGAAAGCATCAAATTTCTGCAACCAAAACACTGTTCGCCCCCAATAGCCGATGTCTACTTTTTGTGCCGGGGGGCGGGGGCGGGGTCGTTAAACACACCAAAACAGTTCTTAGATATGATTCTACATATCCAACTTAGATACTGAAGCACTTAATAAGCATTTGGTGCTACATAGAAGGGCATACAAAGTCAATTTAATAAAACCTCTTACTGTTAAAGCCTATGGGGTCGCAGTTTTGACAAGCATGCCAAAATTAATTTGTCATGTTTACACTTCAGATATCGCTGAAGTTAGGTCAATTTAAACCCAAATTACTTCGACAGATTACAGAAGATAGATTATAATAAGAAACCTACTATATTTATCCTAGAAAATGACAGAAACTCAAAACCATCGAACTATGCAACCTTTTCTCCGAGGCCATCTTTGCGATCGGGAAACAAGATGGAACATAAATATGGACTTCGCTTTAGACGGACATTAAACCAAACCTAATTCTAATATCTGTGTAAAAGTGCGAAGACTAAGACAGTCACCTTGTTTGAGGTGATGGTGAGTTTGGGAATGACGGAGTCACCGTTGACAGGCGACGCATGGGATTCCGGCGTGTTGCTACGCAACGAATCAGCATCACCAGTGTTCAAGTCCTCATCCTGGTAGTATGCTGTGTCGGCGTAGTAACGCACAGGCCCCGGCTCGCCACCTGGTAGGCAAAGTCAGAGATCAATCAATACAAGGGTATTACTATTAGGCTATCGCAGGCTTAATGTGATCACCACCTGGTGGGAAAAGTCAGAGATAAATGAATCCAAGGGCATTAGGCTATCGCAGGCTTAATGTGATCGCCACCTGGTGGGCAAAGTCAGAGATAAACAAAGCCAAGGGCATTAGGCTATCGCACGCTTAATGTGATTGCCACTTGGTGGTCAATGTCAGAGATAAATGAATCCAAGGGAATTAGGCTATCGCAGGCTTAATGTGATCGCCACCTGGTGGGCAAAGTCAGAGATAAACAAAGCCAAGGGCATTAGGCTATCGCACGCTTAATGTGATTGCTACTTGGTGGTCAATGTCAGAGATAAATGAATCCAAGGGAATTAGGCTATCGCAGGCTTAATGTGATCGCCACCTGGTGGGCAAAGTCAGAGATATATGAATCCAAGGGCATCGGGCTATCACAGACTTAATGTGGTAAATTTGTTATATAACTCCATCATAATCTAAAGAGATGAGAGAAAATCATTATATTCATTAAATAGACATACCAGGTAATGATGTTTTTCTTTCTCTAATTCGTTCATCAAGTAACAATACTCAAAATAATAATGGCTACATGGAAACTAGTGTGTTTATCGCCTGTTTCAGATAGCGTTTATACCCACCAGAGTTTTTTGTGGTTGTTGTTGTAAATATAATTTATTCATTGAATAAAGTCTTTTGTCAGCGCCATGGCACTGGTCTTCCAGCCATGTGACATTACAGTTATTTACAATATTTGTATATGTAGTCTGATACTGTCATCAACAGCTAGCTCAAGTCAGCTGAAATAACAATATTAATCATTCCAAGACTTACATATGGTATAGTTTGACAATTCACCTATAAGATAGTAGTTATATGTTGTATGCATACATACCTAGATACATACATGTGTATTGTTTAGACCGTTACATTACGGAGTGGTTAGGTGCATAGTTTCCCTTCACAGGTTTGTATGCCTACTGTGTGGTGAATTGCATAATTATCATGTTGTTGGACATGGGATTTTGAGATGGAGTGTTAGTAGAATGGTTTGTTTATTCTGTTAGATGGAGTGTGGTTAGCTTGTAGGGTTATGCTTAAAAAGGTTAATACTTGGGGGGGGGGGGGGTTGACTACGTGAAGTTGGTATTGTTAGTAATGATGTGATAAACTATGCTTGGAGGATTGTACATTTCAGTCATTTAGTAGTCTAGAACAGTCTTTATTAGTGTCTAGCAATACTACCAGACTGATATGAATTTTCTGGAGTTGTTGGGCAAATAATTTGTAAGGTGGTTAAAACATTGGGTTTGTTGGCAGCAGGTAAGGGAGCGTGGTGTGGTGGGGGAGTGGGTGGCCATAGGTGCTTAAAATAGGTAGATAATTAAACATGGCGACCTCATCACTAGGCCTGTAGAAGGGCCTGATTGGCTTGGTGAATTCAGACCAGAATTTTGAATTCTAGTTATGCTTGTGCATGTCTAATTCTGACTGGGAGTTAATATCACGTGACTAACTTTTATTGCTATGAAATGTATATTGAGAGGGCTGGATTATTCAATACTTTGCCCTACCCCTATACACACAGTTATTCACTCGCACGCCCACAGAGACAGAGACAGACAGGCAGACACACACCCACACACTCACTGGCATATACACAGACATATACAAACTGACAGACACACACACAAAAAGACAGACACACAGACACATACAAAGACGCACACTGATACATATACAAACATACACATACAAGACACACATCATCATCATGCTGTCAGTCGCAACGCGACAAAGACCGCCTTCATTACTTAACTGCTGCTTTGTGCGGTTGTACATTTCATAAAAGCTGCTTGCAAAGTTTTGAAGTGCTGCTGGCTTTTGCAAGTTACTAGCGGCACTCTCTCAGGGAGCAAATATAGGTCTCACACCAGCAAGAACATGTCAAGACAGGCGCAAACTGATACAAGACACACATTGATACATATAAGACACACACTGATACATACACAGACATACAAACATACATATATACAGACATACACATACACAGACACATGATACATACAGACATACAAACAGACACACACAAACAGAATCACAATGACACATACACAGACATATATACAAACAGACACACACAAAGACACACACTGATACACACACATACAAACACCCACACCCACACAGGCAGACAGCCTTACCCTCGGATGCTATGACGATCCTCCACATGTGGAGCAGTGAGGTCTTGTTCTGCAGCTTCTCCATGACGACCAGGTAGAAGTGCTCGGTGAATGTGTGCTCGTTCTGCAGGTCGACAATCGCCTCGATGCTGGTGGACCGACAGCCGGCCCTGCCCCCGGGTCCGGCCGGCTCCTGGCCATTGGCCGCCCGCTGCCCCGTCACCAGCTGGTCCTGGAACACGTGGATCAGCTCGATGTGCTGCCAGTCCTGTCAAACCAGAGGCAGGTCAGTTAGCGCAGGTCTACATGTGTACCTTGTAAAGTACGCGGAGTCAACCAACTGTGCTGAGTGGTGATGGAAAAGAAGGTTAGTATGGTTTATTTGTAATAGACAAATATAGACGAAATGGTCGAATGAGTTCAGCGTCCGCCTCCTGTTTTGGTAGGTCATGGGATTCGGAACACCATTTTCAAACCGAGTCAAAATAATGAATTAAAAACTGTTACTTTTCGCTACCTAGCTTGATGCTCAGGATAGGGCAAGGAGCAGTGGAATGAGGAAGATCAATTGTCCACCATTGAAATTCCCTCTGTTTAGTCAACCAATGTACATATAAAAAATATATGAAATTTAAACAATTTCTAAAAAAAAACACCAAAGTATTAACAAGTACTACCAAGTTCTGCAGACGGTAATATCAGAGAGCGTGTATATAAACAGATGAGAGGGACAACTCCCGCGAAAATATGTAACACAGACTGCAGTGGCGATCCTGGCGGTTATTGTTGAACAAGCCTTGAGTTTGCCGGTATGTGCAGTGCAAAACATTTGTTTTATTCAAAATTAATAGAAATCCAGAACCCTAACCTTATAAATTTAATATAATCTATTCGCTGAGTATGTTTTCTATATGTGTATAAAGCGATTTGTTTCTAGATGGTGTGGTTTTAGAGATATTTCACTTTTTCTGTATGAAGATTGCTCACTGCCATTGACAATGCCTTGAGTTTGCCGTACGCGTAGTGAAAAACGTCAGTTTTATTCCAAATTAATAGAAATACAGAACCCTAACCATATCAATTTAATATAATCTTTTTGGTAAACATGTTTTCTATGTGTATTCCAATCAGTTTGTTTCTAGGTGTTGTAGTTTTAGAGATATTTAACGTTTTCTGTATGAAGATTGCTCACTGCCATTGACAATGCCTTGAGTTTGCCCATATGCGTAAACTGTTCAACAACCACCACTTGGAGCGCCACTGTCGGCAGTTGTTACACGGTCTTGTATGATAGTTGTCCCTCTCATCTGTTTATATACATGCTCTCTGGTAATATATAGAAATGGCGTGCAAGAACCTTTAAATAACAGGGTTGAAAATGGGTGTTTTAGTTGGGGTTTTTTTTTAACCTCAAGATTTATTCAGTTCCAACAGCCAATCTATCATGAGCGTAGTTGCAGGGTCATTTCCCCCTTAGAGCAATTTGTCTCCTCGAATTTGTGCACTTCACAAAAGGAAATGATTCAAAATAATCCAAATATCAGCCCCCACCAAAGAAATGCAGAAATATATATATATATTCTTAAATCCCAACCCTAAAATAAATAAAAACACTAAATTTAAACACTGAACTAAAATAAATAATAATATAAATAAATAAAAGAAATATATATATATATTTCTTTTTTTAACTAAAATAAATAAAATCACTAAATTTAAACAAAAAGATTCGATGTAGATATTGTAGTAGTCCATACATGAGCTCCACTACCAGACGGTGGCTGCAAGGACTTCTCCATCACTGTCGCAGTAATATTGCGTCAGGTGGCGTCACGTTAGCCGCCGGAGCAGTGCCACGACTACTGGCATCTACTGCGAGCGGCTAGTGTACCCCCGGACAGAGGTAATGTGGGACCTGACAGGTCAGGGGATGGACACTTGACTGTGGACGCCGCATGAGCGGAGGTAATAAATATGTCCTTGTTACTCCTCCTTCAAGGGGTCTACTACGAAGACATTTTTGTTTAAATACCCCCCCCCCCCCTCAACTCCCAGGTCACTAGTTATTTACCTGTTTAGCATCTGTGATGGTGTCCAGCTCAATGATGCAGCCGGGCCGGGCCGTGGACTGGAGACTGACGATGTTGAACACGTCGCGGGGCACTGTTGGAGTGGACGGCGTGTTGATGATGTACCCGGAACTAGCACTGCTGTTGGACCGGGACATGGCCTGCACAGAAACAAACAAACAAACAAACAAACAAGTTCAGGGGGCAACTCTGATTCCAGACCAATGTTGTTTTTTTCCCTCGTGAAGATTTATACTGCCTATCATGGATATGTTTGAATAGACTTGTTCTCACCATTAGACAGTTGGTCGATAGAAAGTCAGAACCTATACTTCGACCGACACAAGGACATGCTATTTCATCTTAAAGATAATCGCGCTCTTTTCATTTCAGTATCAAGTTATTTCCAACACTGGCATCGCTTATAGACCAAATAGAGAATAGAAAGGTGTGTAAGTTTAAATATATTTAAGTTTAAATTTTTAAACTCCCACACCACATAGACAGGTGTCCTATCATCAGAAACACCCAATAGTCCATGTCTACTTTTTGTGCTGGGGGTCGTTAAACCAAACAATGTCATCAGAAGGAAAGTCACATGAGACAAAAATAGTTTATGCATAAAATTTTATTCGCACATGGCAAAGCTTGGAAGAGCAGATGGGTCACTGAAAACAGGCATTACTGTATTGCAATTTTTTCTAATTTTAATATTACTATTGCCAATAAGAATAAGTATATAAATCTACGTCATTCCCTAAATTGGAGAAGAAATTGATATTGAAAGTACTATTCCTTTTGTGTCGTTAGTAACAAAGGAATAACTATTGTGGAACAAAAGGAACCAGGGGGTAAGTAAGGGTTGTGGCTCACGTCGTTCCTCTTCCTCGTGTTGAACTCCGTCAGTAAGGTGCGCGCATCGATGACTGCCTGGTACACACGCAGGGTGGCGCCATCTGACGCCACAAACAACGCACTAGGCGAGTTACTGAACGACCCCAGCGTCGAGCTGCAAATAAGCCAGTCGGCAGCTTAGAGGCCACGCCAAAGACACTATTGGTGTCCAAAGACAGTACCACACCAAAGCCAGCACTGGAATCCAAAGACTACTGCACGAAAGATAGTACTTTACCGAAGATAGCACTACACCAAATACACTACTGATGTCCAAAGACAGTACTGCACCAAAGACACTCCTGGTGTCCAATGATACTACCACACCAAATATACTACTACACTAGTAGGATCTTTGGTCAGATCTCGTTATCACGTGATTTTCTGAACGCTGTCGTAGATGTGGACACACCACCGACCTATTCCTAATGTTCTTTAGCTCATAAATTGATACCATTTTCCCTGAAGTTAGTAAAATATAGAAAAGCTCTTTCACCGTTTCAGATCGAATCGACATCGTCCATTAAAACAGTTGGTTGGTTGTTGGAGTTTTGCGTCCTGGCAAGATCTAATGTCATATCAGGACTTGTGACAGTGTGTAAAATATTCCGATAATGATGCATTGGTGGGGAAATGCAAATGTTCTATTTGTGAAACAGGTATACATGGCCAGGTGCATAGATGTGTTTATGTAGTTGCTGGTGGTGCTTGAGTGATAGGTAAATAGACATTGTGGTGCTAGTAGGATTGTGTGTAAGGGGCACTCACAGCCCTACATACTACCCCCTCCCCCCTCTGCTAGTCAGGATCACCACACTCAGCTCAAGGCAGGTGGTGGCCAGGGGAGCCACACAGCTTGGTGGTGGTGGGAAGATCACTGTAACCATGGGGACCAGAAATGCTTGTTTCTCATTGGTGTAGCTATAAATGCTTATTTCTCATTGGGAGAATGGGGTGGGGTGATACACTATACTGGATCCATGTACCATATATATAATAAACCCGAGGGCTTGACTCTCTCTCTTCTTTCACCCTTTATACACTTTCTTTCTCTTTGCCTGTATTGATTTCACTATAGCCTGCCTACACAATCACAGATTCGAGCCATGGACTTTACATATTGGCGACCACAACGGTTATTGACACTATACGGTTAGTAATACTGAGTAGATTATGACGACTTTATAGACTGGTATGGTATTCTATATACTGACTACCACAACGGTTATTATGACTACAGTTAGAATATGACGTATTGAAAATAATGAGACGGGTAAGCGTGAATACACATCAATAGGAAATTGCTATGAACAGGCACACATCATCGTCGTCCTTGTCACCATCATCACACATCTTTCACATTCATATATACATTTGTTCATATAATATAGCATCTGTTTAGCTGGGGGAACAGCCAGCGCACCAAGTGGTGGGTTTGATCATTTTGATTAAGCATAACCCTATAAGCTAACCACACTCTATCTAACAGAATAAACAAACCATTCTACTAAGACTCACTCCATCTCAAAATGTTAACTCCAACAACATGATAGTTTTGCAATTCACAACATAGTAGGCATACAAACCTATGAAGGGAAACTATGCACCTAACCACTCCGTAATGTAAAGGTCTAATCAACACACCACCAAGTGGTGGGTTTGATCATTTTGATTACACAGTACAGGCTGGGTGAGCTGTCTTGGTATTATAGGGTCTTTGTACAAACATAGACACTAATAAAGTCTGTACTAGACTACTAAATGACTGAAACATACAATCCTCCAAGCATTGTTTATCCCATCATTACTAGCAACCTACTTAGTCAAACTACTTCATGTGGTCAAAAAACACACCTGAGGTATTAACCTTTTAAGCATAACCCTATAAGCTAACCACACTCTATCTAACAGAATAAAAAAAACATTCTACTAACACTCACTCCATCTCAAAATGTTAACTCCAACAGCATGATAGTTTTGCAATTCACAACATAGTAGGCATACAAACCTATGAAGGAAAACTATGCACCTAACCACTCCGTAATGTAAAGGTCTAATCAATACACATGTATGTATCAAGTGTGTAGGAATACAACATATAACTGCTATTTTTGTATGTGAATTGTCAAACTATACCATATGTAAGTCTTTGAATGTTTGATATTGCTATTTCAGCTGATTTGGGCTAGCTGCATATATTGTAAATAACTGTATTGTCACATGGCTGGAAGACCAGTGCCACGGCGCTGACAAAAGACTTTATTCAATGAATAAACTATATTTACAACAGCAACAAAAAAATGTATGTATCAAGTGTGTAGGAATACAACATATAACTGCTATTTTTGTATGTGAATTGTCAAACTATACCATATGTAAGTCTTTGAGGCTGATTTGGGCTAGCTGCTGGTGACAATATCAGACTATATATGCATATATTGTAAATAACTGTATTGCCACATGGCTGGAAGACCAGTGCCACGGCGCTGACAAAAGACTTTATTCAATGAATAAACTATATTTACAACAACAAAAAAAAGGTGAGTGTGATTCGGGGAGAGAACGTAGAGAAGCATGTGAGCTTTTGCAAGTAGAGCGAGAGACAGCGAGAGGTATGTAATAGGTCTTTGAAAGCCAACGGTAAGTCTGTACCCTTATTGGATGGGTCGGATAGGGGAGCGTTGCGCAACTGGATAGATTTAATAGAAAGTATTGGGACTCTGGCTGATGTTTCTGACTTGGATATAATCCGCTTTGCTTTGTCAAATGCAACTGGTACATTGTATGAAGTTCTCTTTACTGCTTTTCAACATAAAGGTGCTAAGTCCTGGGAGGAAATAAAAGAAGTCATAGCTTCGACTCTACTAACGGTAGATGAACGTAGTCATTTAGAAGGAATTGCAATGGCTATGAAGCAAAATGAAGGGGAGGCAGTAGCTGCACACTGCCAGCGGTTCAAAACTGCTGCAGCTAAGGGTTGGAATCTTCCTTCTGCAGTATTTGGTACTGATACCTTCGAGATACTTCTTTCTAGATTTCTTGACTCCTTACTTGATGATAATACCATGTGGTATGTGGAGACAAATCGACCTAAAACTCTTGACGAAGATTTGAAATGTCGATACTTAGTGATAGGTCTGTTATTAGGCAGCAAAAACGTGCTAAATCACGTCTTGGTAATTTAGCTATTTGTGATCAAATGGATAGTCTGAATAGTTCTTTAGATTTCTCCAAGTATTTCTCTTCTCAAAGAGGTACTAAATCCTCTAGTTCAGATAGTCAGGTTCTGAAAACGATTCAAGGTGAGATTAAGTCTCTAAGAAAATGTGTAGATAACTTGTCGTTAGGCAGTTGTATTTCAGAGCATTCAGCAATTCACGCTGTAAATGCTGCAACACATTAGTGTGTCAGTTCTTATGGACATGGGTTCGTGTTGATTCACGCCGTGTAAACCTAGAGCTGCTGGTCAGGGTAGACAATGCTTCTATAATTAGGCACACTTCAGTCGCACAGCACACGGCTAGGCATGCGCTGTCAACACAACAGCAGGGAGGCTTTGTAAAAGCTTCGCCGGTTGCGCAGTCACAGACGTTATCTACTAAAACGTCACATGCGTATCCGTAGGCACGGAAAAGCAATGCTTTTAGGCAGGGAAAGTCTAATACACTGTCAAAATCGACGAGAATTTGTTTCTTATGTAACGAGCCACACATGATGCGAAATTGTCCATATAAGATCAAATTACTTTCTAGTAATGTTAACGTGAGCGGCACTACACCATCGGGAAACTAAAAAAACACACTTGATGCACATCCTTCAATTAATCTTGAATTTGATGGATTTAATTTATCTGGTCTTGTAGACTCAGGTGTGGCTAAGAGTTTGATACACTTGTCTGCTTTTCAATTTCTAATTGACATCGGTGTATCCGATGGGCAATTGTATCCGGGTAGTAGATTGAGATCTCTGTCAGGACATCTAATTCCAACTGTAGGTATAGTGTATATTTCTCTCTATGATACGTTATGTCCTTTCTTTGTGGTAAAGTCACTGAGCTCTGATATGCTCATAGGTACAGATGTAATGGAAATTTGTGCAGCTGAAATTAGTTATAGATAAATTTGTTTCCTTGTGTGATATTCTACATCCTTGGATAAGTTTAGAATTAATAGATAGAGGAATTGCAGGGATAGTTCTAGAATTAGACTCTTGGAAGATACAATTTCCTTCTTTATTTCCTGATTCTGATGAAAAACTTAAAGCTATTAAGGTGGTTGAAATGCATGTCGATACTGGTAGTGCATATCCTGTTAATCAGAGACCTTATAGAATACCTTTAAGTAGAAGACATCTTGTAGAAAAAGAATTAAAAAGAATGCTGGATGATGATATTATAGCAACTCATGGCAACTCAATAGTGCTGCCTCACTGGGAGACCAGGCTGCCATCACCATGACCCGATATCCCACTCAGTCACATTATCCTGACACTGAGCCAAACCAGTCCTTGCCCTATCCTAATAATGCCGAGTGCATTCTAGGAAGCGACAAGTATAACAAGTCGTTGGTTTGACTCGACCAGGGTTCCATTAAAACAAGCAGGCAATGACCGAATCTCATCTACGAACAAACCATTCCTTAAAAAACAAACCTATACTGAAGTAGAGTGCCATTATTGATCCACACACGCCAAATCCACAGCGCATAAAAGGTTTTTTATTTACACTGCAAAGACCAATAGAAACACTAGAGCCCCCTGAGTGTGTTACCACATACGGCGGGTTATAAGAACAAACAGATGAGATTTGCTTAGCTTAATAATTGGAGTGTGAGGTCAACGAGAGTTAGTCAACTGAACTTGCTGCTGACATTCACAATCAACATAATACACGTGGTATCAATTAGCTACAAATAAAATAATAATCTTTTTATTCGATTATCTTTCTTAAACAAGCTATATGCAATAGGGCATTAATACTACTTCACTAGCAATATCAGAAAACTCACTGACATTCGTTTCTTCCTGAAATAAACATATACGGGCCAAAACAATTTGAGATAAGGTCATGAAAATAACTACAGTTGCAGGTAAGCTAATCATATGTATGTGCACGTTTGTATACGTATGTGAATATTTATATGTTACATATGTACAAATGGGTAGCTGGAGGTGCCTACCTGGGTAGATAAAAGATTCACCACTATACCTAGTAGTGGTGAAAAACAACCCATTAGAAAAAGTGGCGAAAGGCTGGGTAAATGAAATGAGACATACATTCCTAATTTAAAAAGCTAAACATATTCGTCACATACATCTTCATATTTACCCGCTTTTGATTTAAATTATAAATGTAGTTTAATAGACTATAAAAGTCAAATTGACAGCATTCTGTGGTCGCCATCTTGTCTTTTTACATTCTCTACCATTTCATCGACTCTGCGCCAATATATAAGTAGCCTTTGGACGCTGGAACAAGGTACTGCACTTCCTCTTCCATACTAAAACAGTTTTCACTCGCATTTAAACTACGCTGTCATTCACCCCTACTCTGGGTAGGGATGATTACTTCATCTCCTACCTGGGGAGCAGGGTCGGCAGCCAGGCCACGTTGGAGAAGGCCGACGTCTCAGGCGAGTTGATTCGCGACAGCTCGGTGATGCCGCCCGACTTGGACAGTGGGCCGACCGGGTCAACGCGCCACAGGATCAGCTCCGAGCAGAAGCCGCCTGGCCCCGGGTCCGTCGACCGGCTGTCCATCACCGGCCCCCGCTTGTCGCTGCCAGAGGCCCTGTGGCACACGCTCTGCTGTAGAAGGCTTGGGTCCACCTGTCGGGGTAAGGTTTGCTTGTCTTGAATTTAACTCTTTACATTTATGGTTTTTTTTCTCATTTTCCTTTGTTAAATCTTTTTTTTAAAACCTTTCCTCTTCTTCGCAAAAGTACCTTCTTTGAAAACTCAATTGAGTGGGGTCAGTTGATAAACAAAAAACTCACCAAAAAAACACCCCAAATGGCAGCATAAATAATGGATGTAATTGTTCACGACTGGAAGACCGATACGAATAAAACTGCATTACCCCCAAAACAAACAAAGAATATCCAAATGCAGATGCTAAACCCGAGGTCACGATGGGAGCATGGTGGAGTATGGTGGGATACGATGGGTCATGATGGGTCACGGTGGTACATTGTGGGGTATGGTAGAGCATGGTGCATGATAGCGCACATTGGTGCATAATGGGTCATAAGGGTGCACGGTGGGTCATGATGAAAATGGTGGGTCATGAGGGGCATGGTGGGTTATGAGGGGTATGGTGTTCATGACAGGCATGGTGGGTCATGAGTGGCATGGTGGGTCATGAGGTGCATGGGGTCATGACAAGCATGGTGGTTCATGAGGGGCATATGGGTCATGACAGGGATGGTGGGTCATGATGGGCATGGTGTGTCAGGAGGGGCATGGTGGGGAACAATGGTGCATTATGGGGCATAATGGGCATGCCGTGGCATAGTGAGGCATGATGGGCATGGTGAGGCATGGTGAGGCATGGTGAGCCATGATGAGGTATGGTGAGCCATGATGAGGCATGGTGAGCCATGATGGGGAATGATGACGCATGGTGAGGCATGCTGGGGCATGGTGAGGCATGCTGAGGCATGATGGGGCATGATGACGCATGGTGAGGCATGATGAGGCATGCTGGGGCACGATGAGGCATGCTGGGAGACGGTGAGGAATAATAGTGCATGATGGTGTATGGTGGGCATACTGGTGCATGGTGGGGGATGATGGGGCATGATGGTGTATGGTGAGGCATAGTGGTGCATGATGGGGTATGGTGAGGCATGGTGGGGTATAGTGGTGCATGGTGAGGCATGATGAGGCATGATGGGGCGTGGGTTCAAAGTCCAGATGACTAGTGGAATTAACCAGCCCCTCGCCCACACCTCCTCACCTCGGGGACGTTGTGGTGCGAGGTGGTGAGCAGCAGCGGGAGTGCCGGGTGGCAGGCGGCGCTGTTTGTCCGGAAGCGGTGCCCGCTGACGCGCGACGCATGCGCGACGCTGAGCACGGTGGAGAAGCGCGAGTCCTCGGCGAAGCTGATCTGCCACTGGTTGAGGGAGCCGTTGGCGTGCTTGGACAGCATGAGCACGTTGGGGGTGAGCATGTTGGTGCTCTGGCCCGGGGAGTTCTTCCCCATGGCATTGGCGGTGAAGGTGGCAATTGGCGGCTTGTCGCTGTCGCCATTGAACGACTTGCTTTCGGATTCCTGTGGGTTTGGGGCAGGGCAGAAATTCATATTGATTGATTGATTGATAGATAGTGCTTTTAACACCGTGTCGATAGTGATGCTATAATCACGGCAAAACGTGAGCCGATTTTATTCTCTAACTTTGGTTTTCTGTTTAAAATCTTTTTTTTTAAACGCATGTCAGTTAAATACTAATATTCAAAAGTCACATGCAATTCTAGAATAGCTAAATTTGTTGAAAGGCCAAAACAACATGAACAACTTGTATAGATATAGTATCTTCTTTATCCCAATAAGTCATCAGTATACAACACAAAGAGTGTACTAGATTACCCATGGTGCTGAAGCAATGTGGACAACTCGTCTAAATACTCTCATTTATTCTGATGGTCATGATTATACAACATAAAAAAAATGTACTGTATTACCCAATCAACATGTAAAATTCTCTACTTAAAAAAAGAAAAAGGTAGCGATATATTTATCCTGATAGTCGTGATCATAAAATATAAAAGATTATATCTTTTCCCCACCTTCAACCGGTCATAACATATAATCAAATAATTTCGATATTTAATCTTAAAATAAATAATTTCTTTAAAAAAACCTTTTTTTTAAAGATACAAACATTTGTTATAGAAATCAGATCTGTGCAGCCTAGCGTGCTGACCTTCAGAGCAGCCTTGAGGTCGACCCTGGAATGGTTGCAGTACAGGAGGAGGCTGGTTGACATGGTGATGGCGTCCCCCACTGGGAAGGCGTGAGGAATGCAGGAGGAGAAGGAGACCTGTGCCTGTCTGAAGGCGCCCGGCGCAGACTCGTCCAACCAGTCCACCAGCCTGTGGGGTGGGGGGGGGGGCGCAGGTGGGTGAAAATACATATTTACTTCACGGTGGCATTAAAGCCACAAAATATATATGTATATTGAAATATATGTATGTAGGCTGAGCGGGGAGCCCCACGACGCTCTGCACGTGGGTGGCATGATCGAGTGGCGTGACCACCAACATGCTCCCGATTTGGGGTATATAGGCACAGAGCTGCCGCTTCTGATCAGAGCTGCCGACTCACCACTACAAGATGATCAGGACAATTTTTGTTATCTAGATGTATATGGGCAGGGCATTTCCCAGCCAGACAGACATTGTAATAAAAGTATTATCACCCATGCTTGTGATTGTGTGCTCTGTAGCAGAACTCACATATAATATATATACATACAACTGTCAAGTGAGGACATATGTATGTGCGTGCTCTATAATCTATTATGAAATATAAACAAGGACACTACCACTTATCAGTTCCCTTCTCGATATTAGTTATTATCTATTATCCTACTGTTACAGGAGTTAGTTCCTGCTTCTACCACTCCGGCGCCACCTACGAGTGGCTCCTGGCTACTCTGATGCCAGCTGCGTCTGGTCACTACCGTATCCAGACCTGCGCGGACGGTCAGATTTAAAATAAGAAAAATAAAAGATGTAGGGCATATGCTTGTTTTTTGTTTTTGTTCAATGTTCATGCTTTCCTATGCATGAGAGTGAGACTGTGAGTGAGAAAACCATAAAATACAACATGGGGAACACGGGCGCACATTGAAACCTATGTCGAAGAGGCAGATAAGTGCTAGAGTCTCACCAGACTAGGAAGCTGCCGTCGATGGGGTGGATGCTGTAGAGCATGTCGGCGCTCGAGTGCCAGTCTCGGAGCAGCCTCTCTATGTGGTGGTCCAGCGCGTCGGTGGGAGTCGGCTGGAGGAGACCGATCACGGTCATTAAAGCCAGGTCACACTACGGCTTGCGACCACTGGCGACCACTTTGCAAAGCCCACTGGTCGGTGACTGGTCGCCAACTGGTTGCCAAGCTATGAAAATGGTCAGGGACCATTTTGGTGGCAAGGTTTTTGGTACAGCAGCTGCAACCTCATTACAACCAAAATGGTCGCCTGGAAGTGGGGAACCCTCTGAGGACAACTTTGCAACCATTTTGCGATCATATTGTGACCACCTATTTTTTGTGGTCGCAAGCATAGTGTGACTGGGGTATAATATAGTGTAACAATACACATAATTAATCTTTCAAACTTTTATTTCCCACTGACTTGATTCAGCATGTACAATAACAACTGGAAAATTAGTTTATTATTTATGCAGCTACCTTCCCCCCCCCCCGCTTTCGTCATACGACTAGAAACTAGGACATGCACTTTTTTTTTGTGCTTACAATTTATTTTACTTCCTACAAGTGAGGACAAATTTGTGATTTTTCACCTCAATACTAAATCTTTAACAATATTCACTCTTTTTTTTTGGTGCTCACATTTTTTAATTTTCCTATTTTGTGCTTACAATGTTCTTTTAATTTCTGGCTACACGCCTGCTCATACCCGACGTGGCACCTATACAATAACTAACTCAGTCAGTGCCCTTCGGTAAGCTACATCTGGGCCCTGTGCTATGTTTGTTTGTTGTTTTACATTCTAGCAACATCTAAGGTCATATCAGGACGGGTACCGACTTGTGACGGTGCGCACTCATGGCAACTTTATAGTGCTGCCCCACTGGGAGACCTGGCCACCAGCATCATGACCCAACATCCCACACAGTGACATTATCCTGATACTGTGCAAACCAGTCATTGTCCTAGTATACCCTATTAATGCATGGCGGCAGGCTAGGTAGCAACAAGTATCAATTTTATAAGTCATTGATTTGACTTGGCTGGGACTTGAACTCCCGACCTTCCGCGCGGGAAGCCTGCGCTCTACCGATTAGGCCACCGCGTCCAATCCCCGTGCTATGAGAGCAGCATGTGCCCACGCCGCTGCTTACCTTTATGGATTCGGGTACAACTGTGGCATCTGTGGCGTGGGACGCAGACGTCGCAGTTGAGGTTACCGATGACGTCACAGAGATCTCGCTGTCCGTGCTCACGTGAGAATGAGACTTCCGCAGCACCTTGCCTTTACCTTTCCGACCGCTTCCTGTAGAGACAGTTTAAGTAAGCCGGTTTAAAAGAACTTGCATAAAATATCTACTTGTACAAACGGTTTTCTACAACCATCTTCACGGAGGCCTAGTCTATAGGTTTAAAAAAACAAACAAAAACTCAATTAGCCAAGTTTTATGCAACTTATGTAATAGGAAAATGGCTAGATAAAATCAGAATCAGGGGAATGGAGTCAACCCCTAGAGGTGTCAAGACTGGAGTGCCACAGGGCTCAACCCTAGGGCCACTCCTATTCCTGATATTTATAAATGACCTGCCCATGATCTCAGAGTCAGCATTGATCACATTATTTGCTGATGATGCAACACTTGTGGTGCGCAGTAGAGGTGTCAGACTGGCTGCTGACTTGATAGGGGTGGCACTGGTGAGTGGTGCCGGGAAAATAAAGTTAACACTGAACACAAATAAGACAGAGTATGTGGTCTGTGGCACAAAATCAAAAAAGAATAAGGCACAAAAGATTGAACTACAAATAGTTTGAGTCAAGCTTAAAGAAGTTGACCCCGCTATACAAGACCCCGCTATACAAGACCACATCTTTGAATATAACGACATAATTTATAGCCTGGCAACAAAACAACAGGAGGGCAAGCTGCAAAAAGTCCAGAACCGAGCACTTAGAACTGTGTTTAAGGGTAAAATATTGAGTTTACAGGACATGCACATAGAAGCAAATCTTGAAACCCTAGCCCAGCGGCGGGACATTCATCTGTTGTAACTTATGTATAAAAGATCAAAAGAAACACAATACAGAGATCCACTGAACAGGCAGACAAGAATGGGAGATGGACCACTCCTCAGTGTTCCTAGACCAAACACAAACAAACTAGCTAAGGCACAATTATTTAAAGGCAACAAGATGTGGAACAAACCATCTGCTATTAGAAGTGCACCTTCCTACCAAAGCTTTACGTCACTGATCAGAATGCATCTCACTGGCCAGGCCCTTGAAAAAACACCATAGGGTGGATCCGGTGCCCTGCTTTGCTCCCCCCTCCCTAATTTCCCCCTCCCCCCACCCCCTTCACTCAATTACTTACCTCCACTATACCGTAATAGCAGCACAGTTTTTGCAGCGACCCACCATCTTAGCCCATAACACTGAACTTATTATAGCTAACCCACTAACATATTAACATCCTTCACAATCTACTAATATGCCCTACTAATTACCCGCTTATCTACCTATTTACAGTGTAATGTAACCAGCTGGAAGACCAGTGCCTTGGCGCTGAACAATTTTATATTCTGATAAATAAACTGTTTTACCAACAATAACAAATCACCCCGTACTTGCAGAAAATTTAACGGTACTGAATTTGAGTCAATTTACCCTCTGGCAAAAACCCTGCCCATGCACCCAAAAACCACAACAATGACTTCAAAATTTATACTTGTCACTACCTAGCCTGGCACATGGCATTACTAGGATAGGGCAAGGAGCAGTGGAATGAGGAAGACCAATTATCCACGATTGAAATTTCCCACTTTAATCAACTAATGCACCCAAAAGAAACACAAAAAACTGACCGCTCTCGGAGCCGCTGGTGTTCTCGGCCTTGCTCTCGGGCAGGTCGAAGTTGACGAGGTCCGGGCCGTCGTCGGTGTCGTTGTTGCCGGTGTCGCTGTCGTTCGTCTCCGTCTCCTCGCCCGTGCCGGCGATGCGGCGGTGCAGGTCGGCCAGCAGCTTGTCCGCCTCCAGGGAGAAGTGCAGCTCCTTGTTGTTGAGCCAGTGCACGACGAACGTGGGGTCCGTGCCGTCGGCCGTCGTCATGGCTGGCAGCAGCGGGATGTCTGCGGGGAGGGCCGTCAAAAACAGGGGCTCAGCAGCCGGGCATGCAGTCCCAACATTGTGTGTATATTTTACGTCATAGCAACATCGATATACATATATCTTGGCTAACAATTTTTTTATATTGTGCATTTCCCAACGGTTATATCAGTAATAGAAATAAGCCAAACTTGATTTCGGACTAATTTCGATCTGTGGAGACAGTTTAATGGAATTCAAGGCTTTTCAAGACCAATTACCCAAAATAGGTTAAATTCAAGGCTTTTCAAGGCCTTGAATTGGGGCAAATGAAGTTCAATGCTTTTCCTAGACTTCCCAGGCCCAGTACGGACCCTGTCTGACAGCGTGCACTCAGTGCGAATATCAGGATGGGTACCGACTTGTGACAGCACACACTCATGGCGACTTCATAGTGCTGCCTCACTAGGAGACCAGGCCACTGGCACCATGACCCAATATCCCACCCAGCCACATTATCTTGATACTGTGCTAACCAGTCCTTGTCCTCTCCTATTAATGCTGAGCACCAGGCTAGGTAGTGACTAGTATAAATATTGTAATTGCATTGACCCATTTGACCCGACTCGGTTCGGTTTCAATCTCCCGACCTTCCGCAAGGGAAGTTTTCGCTCTAACGATTCGGTTACCGCGTCCGGTTTCAGTTCCAACATGCCACTACCCGCCTATGGTCAAGCACCAGAATATCCGCGCAATCTTCTGTCCCTTAAACAGTCAACCCAGAACTCAATACACCAATCAGTATATGTCTAAGTGTCTAGACCCAAATCATATGGGGATTGGCGCTGTGTGTGGTAAGGTCCCACTGTATGAAGTAGGTTGCCAGAGCTAAGAAAAGCAGCATCTAAGAAAAGCAGCATCTTTTAAGACTCACCTGTTTATAGTTTTTTCTAGTCAATGAAATTTCTGTACAATTAAAATCTGTTTAACCAAGTTGTAAATGCGTCAGAGTATGGTTTTATTTTCAGTGAATCTATATTTCATATTATTATCGTCATTAACATGAATAAGCAATGTTTAGGACCCCCCCCCCCCCCCTTGGTGGCCGTATTCGATAGTATTTTTTTTACTCCACTCGCGGTGTTCGATTTGAAATTCTAGCAGCTCGGGTGACCCGAGTCGCAGTCGTGATAATCGAATACGGTCGTCGTTTCCGTGGAATAGACTATTAATATTGCAGCGCCCATACAGGGCTATTTCCCGTTTCCGTGTGCTGGATTCTGGTAATTTCATTTTCCACCTCTATGAATACGAGTATTGTTTATGTATACATGTGTTATTCCTTAGCTTGCCCCTTGGGGGGTCGGTATTATTATCATCATTATTATCACCATTATCATCACTATCATCACCATTATTATTATTATTATTATTATTATTATTATTGGTGGTGGTCTTTAAGGTGCGTGTGTGTAGGCCTATTTATACATTCTAAATACCGATGTCACAAGCAGAGAGGAGAAGCTATACGGTACCAGTTTCGGGGTTGATGCTGGCGGACAGGTGGAAGTGGAAGCCGGGTGCCACACTGTTTGGGTGGATGCCGAACTTGTGGAAGTCATGCACGCTCTGCGCGCTGGGCAGGTTCGGCACGAGCGGCACCCCGAGCCCGCCCGCCCCGCCAGAGGCGTTCCGCTTACGTTTGTTCATCGTGTTTCTGTCCAACAGAGGGCGCAGTCGCATTACTAATCCACCCCGTAATGATATGGTTATATGTTTGTTGCGAAGACGTAACCCCCACCCACAAAATAATAATTGATCCGCTATTTATTTGGTAGGCTATAAACCTGTAGAGTGTCAGTTTGTCTACATCACCTCAGATTGGAGTGTATCGGGATGTATACAGGACCTCACATTGTAGTATATCATCATGTCTACATCACCTCAGATTGTAGTGTATCAGCTTGCCGACAGCACCTCAGATTGGAGTGTATCGGTATGTATACAGGACCTCACATTGTAGTATATCATCATGTCTACATCACCTCAGATTGTAGCGTATCAGTTTGTCTACAACACCTCAGATTGTAGTGTGTCGGTATGTATACAGGACCTCACATTGTAGTATATCATCATGTCTACATCACCTCAGATTGTAGTGCATCAGTTTGTCTACATCACCTCAGATTGGAGTATATCAGTATGTATACAGGACCTCACATTGTAGTATATCATCATGTCTACATCACCTCAGATTGTAGTGTATCAGTTTGTCTACATCACCTCAGATTGGAGTGTATCGGTATGTATACAGGACCTCACATTGTAGTACATCATCATGTCTACATCGCCTCAGATTGTAGTGTATCAGTTTGTCTACATCACCTCAGATTGGAGTATATCGGTATGTATACAGGACCTCACATTGTAGTATATCATCATGTCTACATCACCTCAGATTGTAATGTATCAGTTTGTCTACAGCACCTCAGATTGGAGTGTGTCGGTATGTATACAGGACCTCACATTGTAGTATATCATCATGTCTACATCACCTCAGATTGTAGTGTATCAGTTTGTCTACATTACCTCAGATTCTTAGGCGGTCATCTAACCAAGTACTAACGGAGCTCAAATATTGCTTAATTTGTTTGAGAACCGCTGTTCCCAACATGATACTAGCCGTATTATTAAAGTTATCAGATTCAAACAAGAATTTCCTCTAAACACATATATTATCCACGGAATATTGTAAACCGATCAAATTAAACTATCATATCACTAATCTCAAACATCCTATTGTACTTATTGTGACCGAGTGTTCGATAACCGATATAATGTTTTAGTCAAGTAGCACGTGGTACAATTTAAAGTTGTATAATCCCATGGCATGGAATTAATAGTATAGCAGAATATATTATATATTCTGCTATATTAGGATAAGTTTATTAGGCTGATAGTTATAATCATCTTTACTTTATATTAAGTTAAAGTAACTTTTATTTTAACGGGCTAATAATAGAAATTCTTTAAGTTAAAAATAATGCTAAATTAATTTGTTTGTACACATCGATGCACTGGACATAATATGATTCCCCAGTGACAGGTTACATTAAATTTACTTCGTATTCCTTGTATGCAGCAATACGTGCTTAATATTATAAATAAACCATTCCTGAGCTAGATATCTAGGAACAAATCAAAGTAAGTAATTTGGTTAAAGGTGCATAGTCCGATGGTTTTGAGTTTCTGTCATTTTTTTCAGATAAATATATTAAATTGATTGTCATAATCTACATTACTTTAGTTTGAAGTAACTTTTATTTTAAATGGCTAAATTTTAAAGATATTTGAAGTACAAATAGGTCAAATTAATTTTGGCAAGCACGCCAAAACTCTGATACCATAGGCTTCTACTGTAACATGTTCTATTAAATTGACTCAGTATTCCCTTCTATCTGGCAACAAATGCTTATTAAGTGCATCAGTATCTAAGTTAGATATGTAAAATCAAATCTAGATAATTACTTAAGTTTTGACAATTTTATACTTCATCGGATTATCCAACTTTAGGAAAATTTGATGCTTTCATCGGACTATGCAGCTTTTTATGTTTTTATGTTTATCCTACTGAATAATACTTTTGTCAGTGCCGAAGCACTCGTCTTCCAGCCATTTTTCAATTTAGGATTATTTACACAAAAAGGTATATAGAGTAAAGCACACAATAACCGTTGAATACACAATTTGTAGCATATAACACAACGAAATTCTCTAATCAGCTCTAAAAGGGAGGAACGGCGGGTTACCGGATGTGGTGCAGACGCTGCATGAAGCGGTTCCGGTGACGCTGCGTGTGGAACATGGGTAGGGTAGTGGCGTTGGGGTCCAGCTGGTTTAGGTCGACGAGGCCGTCCTCAGGGAGAATCGTCTCCACCCACAGCCGGCAGATGTTGTCCCGGCACAACGTGATGAGCATGTTCGCTACGGAACCCCTGGGTGTCAAACAAGGGTGGTCTACAGTAGGATTGTGTTTATTTGTTGTTTTACGTCATAGCAACGTATAAGGTCATATCAGGATGGGTAACGACTTATGGTTGGTTGTTGGAGGTTTACGTACTGGCAACATCTAAGGTCATATCAGGATGGGTTACCGGCTTCTGACAGTGCATTCTCATGGTGACTTTATAGTGCTTCCCCACTGGGAGACCAGGCTGCCACCACCATGACCCGATATCTCACACAGACACATTGTCCTGATATTGTGCTAACCAATGCTTGTCCTATCCTGTCCTATTAATGCCGGGCGCCAGGCTAGGTAGCGATAAGGATCAATTTGATAAGAATTGGTTTGACTCGGCTGGGATTTGAAGTCCCGACATTCCCCACAGGAAGCCTGCGCCATATCGATTCGGTCACCGTGCCGGGTCAATATAATAGGATGTGTGTTCCAGGTGATGTGCAGCTGAGCATGTGTATTCCCGGTCACAGTCCACTGGTTGTTGAGGAAGGAAGCCTGAAGCTGCGATCCGGTGTGCTGACACAACCGGAAGTGGGATGATGGTCCCTCCTAGCACTATCCTTGACTATAAGTCCTAACTACATTAAAGTCACTCATAATGAGTTCAAAGTGAAAACAATGAGCATATGCTTCCTGGTGACCAAACTTAGTAGGGTTCTTGCCCTACATTTGTTTTTGAATTGGGTAGCAGTGAAATGGCGCTAACAACTACTCTACATTAAGTCAAATATACGCTTCATCGCCATCCTAGCATGGCCAGGAGCACGACTAGTGGCTGGGTGGAAACCAAATATGGTATCCTGTAAATGATGTATAACCAGACGGGATGGCCAAATGAGTTTATGCGTCCGTCTCCCGTGTTGGTAGATCGTGAGTTCGAACCCTGGTGGTGTCAAACCAATGACTTAAAAATTGATACTTGTTGCTTCCTAACCTGGCACTCACCATTCTTTGTATAGGGCAAGGAGCAGTGGAATGAGGAAGACCAATCATCCGCGATTGAAATTTACCCTGCTTAATCAACTAATGTACCGAAAGAAAACAACCCCCCCCCCCAAAAAAACTGAGTTCCTGATTCTAAATTCAGTAACGGCGAAAAATAAAGACTTCCTTTAACTCTTAATATCTAACTAGACGACCAGCTGTGGGTGATATCATAAGGCTAGGATTCCTTACACGCGTAATGCGGTATGCGGTATGCGAATGCCAGCATTCCTTACACATGTAATGTGGCATGCGTAATGCGGCACACGACTGGCTATATTTAAAAAATAAAAATAAACAATTATTCTCCATACTGCTCTGTATATGACCAAATATTGCATTTATATCTATGTACCTTTTTGTACGTCACATGGGGGTTCCTACCTTTACTATAACCAAAGTATAGATAAGTATTCATATTTTTGTGGCTCTGTTAGCATTTTTACCAACCCGAACCCATCCCGAACCCCCACCACCACCACTACCATATGTTTCCACTCAGAAGCCTTGTGCATGACCGTTCCGTAATGCTCAGTCGCCTCTCCTAGTGTTAAACTAATGGACACATCAGACTCAGGTTTCTATTCACACCCAGCTTGACGCATAACGCATGCCGCACCGATCGCTACATGGACCGATCGGAAAAACGCATTACGCATTACGCGTGTAAGGAATGTAGCTCATAGGTTTCAAGGCATTTCGATTTTTTGTCGCATTCGCATTACGCATTACGCGTGTAAGGAATGCACCCTAAGGGTAGATA
The DNA here is from genome assembly GCA_030323885.1 of Branchipolynoe longqiensis. Classification (NCBI taxonomy): domain Eukaryota; kingdom Metazoa; phylum Annelida; class Polychaeta; order Phyllodocida; family Polynoidae; genus Branchipolynoe; species Branchipolynoe longqiensis. The sequence continues at coordinate 33,554,835 of CM059188.1, forward strand.
GTTTGTCTCACAAGTATCAGCTCCTGTAGGGTTGACAGACATAAATTATGTGCCTCCCCCCCCACCCAAGCCTCAATATTGATTGGCAAATTTAATTAGAATTTGTGTATGTACCTGACATCTTTGAATTATAATAACAAAACAGACTTCTTTCCTTAATACAGCAAATTGCCCCATGCAACGCACCTCGTGCAAACCCATCAGGGAGCCAAGATGGGAGAGATATGGTGATTGATAATTTAGTTTGAACATTTTCAATGGTGACCAATTCAATTAGGAACCACTCAATCTCAATTCCAGAGAATTTAATCTAAGTAAATAGCCTACACATCAAAATTAAACCTCTTCGAAAGACTAACCAGACACAGGTAAACAGTTGACCAGAAATCAGCGTTGCTATTTGGCCGTTTGTCCAAAGTTTTCCTTCAATTTCAGTCTTTAAATTTCAGATCACAGAGAATGCTTGGGATGAAGCCCACTACTCAGTCTTTTGATACACAAGCAACACTATGCAGGGCTGAACCCCCCATTTTAGCGCATGGGCTTTGAAAGTTTGATTGATAGCTCTGTATCTGACGAGGATACACTCTTCTTGAAAAGGGTGCATGCACCTAGTTACTCCTTATGATAAGACAGATACTTGAGAGTGTGAATACAATGTAAAATGCTATCTGTTTTACTCAGAATTATAATGATGACAATCTGTTTCCCCCCATTGCATTTTACAGCATGGCAATATATACCAGACGTGATGGCTGAATGAATTGAAGCCCCACTTCCCATGGGGCAGGTCATGGCATTCGAACCCTGGCCGAGTCAAACCAATGACTTGAACATGTATATTTGTCACTACCTCCCGCGGCGTTCCGCATTACTGGGATAGTTGGTTGTTTTTTTGTTTGAGTTTTACGTCCTGGCAACACCTAAGGTAATATCAGGACAGGTATCGACTGTTGACAGTGCACACTCATGGTGAATTTATAGTGCTGCCCAACTGGGAAATCACACCACTGGCACCAGGACATGATATCCCACTCAGTCACAATATCTTGACACTGAGCTAAGCAGTCCTTGCCATATCCTATTATTAATGCCCAGTGCCAGGCTAGGTAGCGACAAGTATCAATTTGATAAGTCATCGGTTCAGTCAACTTGTTAGTGCTGCCCCACTGGGAGACCAGGCTGCCAGCACCATGACCTGATACCCCACTCAGTCACATTATCCTGACACTGAGCCAACCATTCCTTGCCCCATCCTAATAATGCCAAGCGCCTGGCTAGGAAGCGACACGTATACATTTTTAAGTCATTGGCTTGACCCAACCAGGGTTCAAACCAATGAAGCCCTGGGTTCGGATCCCCCGATCTCCCAAATCATGAGACGGACGCTCAACTGGGAAGCGAACTCCCAATCTCCCACTCGCGAGGTCCACGCTCTACTGATTCGGCCACGGCGCCCGCTTTTACTGCGATAGGGCAATGAGCAGTGGAATGAGGAAGACCAATTGCCCGTGATTGAAATTTCCCTAGCCTAACCAACGAATGTAACATCAACAACAACAAAAACATGGAATTCGAGTACTCCTATTACATGCAAACACTGATAACCAATTGGCCGCACACCATTACCAAACACCACACACACGCCGGGCCCTTAATAATAGCCCTGTCACATTACGACGCTTCTCGCCAACGCGCGTCGACGTATGTGATTTTTGGGCGGAACATCAGGACACGTCAGGAAGCGTTATGTGCGCGTTGGTACACGTTGATGGACGTCGACGGTCAGCGAGGATCGGCGGCACGCGTCGTGGCGCGTCGAAAGTTTTGTGCTTGCGCAAAACTTTCGACATGTGCCAACGTTAGGAGGACGTCGAGATCCGTTTGACCCGCTGGAATAACGTTATGCGAACGCGATGCGCACGCCGTCCGTGCGTGATGGTCATTCCCACATGTTGCACCAAACACGGCGATTTGTTGTTTTACATCCTAGCTACATCTAAGGTCATATCAGGACGGCGCGCCAAAACTTTCGGCCGCACGCTACAAACACATTGCGCTGACGTCAAACTTTATCCCACCGCGCCGACGTGTCTCGACGCATACAACTTATTTTGCGCGTTGGCTGCGCACTGGCAAGAAGTGTCGTAATGTGACAGGGCCATTAGAAGATATAACAACACGTCGGGGCAAGCCGAGTTATTGGTGCCTCGCACCCATCTCCATGGCGATTGTATCAGCCAGCCACAGACTCCCGCTCATCTATTATCTAAATTGAAAAGACTGTCAAGATACCCCCCCTCCAACCCGCCCGCCATCTCCAGGTGATTGAGGGAGTATTTGTGTTTGAGGGATGAGGGCCGACTGCAGCCAATAGCGGGCTCAACCCACGAGACATTGATTCAATAAGAACAGCAGGCAGGGTAATAGAATGGTGGGGATAGAGGTTTGGTTGGGGTGGTGGGCTCAAGGTCATGCGCGCGGGGCAAGGTCACAGCTTGACGTATCGCAGAAGGGCAAGATTATGCTGGCATTGTATGATAAAGCACTCTATAAGGATCGTGACTCAAGGTTGGTTTGACGTGGTGGTCGGTCACTGTCATGTGGAGAGTGGACATATCCTGGTGTCAATGTCACGTGATCCCAGTTCGAGATTACCCCGAGGTGGTTGGTTGGTTGGTTGGTTGGTTGCTGGAATGTTACGTCCTGGCAACATCTAAGGTTATATCAGGACGGCTACAGACTTGGGACAGTGCACACTCATAGCGACTTTATAGTGCTGCCCCACTGAGAAATCAGGCTGCCAGCACCATGACCCAATATCCCACTCAGTCACATTATCCTGACACTGAGCTAACCAGTCCTTGCCCTATCCTATTAATGCCGATCACCAAGCTAGGAAGCAGCTAGACCAATTTTGTAAGTCCTTGGTTTGACTGGACCGAGAATCGAATTCCCGATCTCCCGCACGGGAGGCCTGCGCTCTACCGATTCGGCCACCACGTCCGGTGCCCCGAGGTGAAGATTCAGTCGGGTCACTTGGGAATAAAGAATGACAGGCCAAGGTCGGGCCAGCGCCGACCCGCCAACATTTCATTTTAAGAAAAAAAGAAAAGTTTGCACAGAAATTATAATAGTCCATATCTTGTACCATCATTAGCATTTAAATCATTAAACAAATTCTCCACGACACTATGGAAACACACAGAGAAAGGAATTGAAAAATATATAATTATTATGCATATAATATTTACTGGGAATAATTTACATAATTAATTTGAAGAATAACTAAGACCTAGAAATCCATTAAATAAATTCTAATAGGCATAATTTCGATGGTAAAACACCCAGCATATGTAACATAACTAAATCAACAATAATAACTATATATCCAGAATGTCCTCGAAAAATATGTATTTTACGGAATGATCAAGGTTACTGTTTTACACATGACACGGCGGAATCAGAGTCTGAAAATCTGATTAATTGCGTGGAAATCGGAATGGTTGGCATGTCCGCCTGCTGTGTTATCAGGTGGGTCAAGGTTATTGTAGAAATGGGTTGTAGAATAGGGAACAACAAGGTGCACCTTTAAAATGGCTGAATTCGGCTGTCAATGATGTCATGATTGTGTGATGGAGTAGGAGTAAGCCATGGGGCAATCTGGGGGTGGGGCTGGGGCTGGGGCTCCTGTATGGTCTGAGAGGAAGATTATAGAATAAACCGGATATTTTCAACAGAGAAAAACAGGCAACCTGTGTGAAGAGTTTCTATGCGCATGATTTATCCTGTAAAAATGCAATACTTCAAGCTTAATTAACTACAGGTACATTGTGCTACAAATTATAATACAATCACTCCGAGAATTTAATATCTACTCACCTCCCTCTAACAGCCACTCACCTCCTTACCTCCCTCTAACCCCACTCACCTCCTCTAACACCCACTCACCTCCCTCTAACAGCCATTCACCTCCTTACCTCCCTCTAACCCCACTCACCTCCTCTAACACCCACTCGCCTCCCTCTAACAGCCACTCACCTCCTTACCTCCCTCTAACACCCACTCACCTCCTCTAACACCCACTCGCCTCCCTCTAACAGCCACTCACCTCCTTACCTCCCTCTAACCCCACTCACCTCCTCTAACACCCACTCGCCTCCCTCTAACAGCCACTCACCTCCTTACCTCCCTCTAACCCCACTCACCTCCTCTAACACCCACTCGCCTCCCTCTAACAGCCACTCACCTCCTTACCTCCACTAACCCCACTCACCTCCTCTAACACCCACTCGCCTCCCTCTAACAGCCACTCACCTCCTTACCTCCCTCTAACCCCACTCACCTCCTCTAACACCCACTCGCCTCCCTCTAACAGCCACTCACCTCCTCACCTCACCTCCTCACCTCAGTCTAACACCTACTCACCTCTTCTAACACCCACTCACCTCCTCTAACACACACTCACTCACCTCCCTCTAATACACTCACCTCCATCTAACACCTACTAACCTCCCCTAACACCCACTCACCTCCTCTAACACACACTCACTCACCTCCCTCTAATACACTCACCTCCATCTAACACCTACTAACCTCCCCTAACACCCACTCACCTCCCTCTAACACTCACTCACCTCCCTCTAATACACTCACCTCCTCACCTCCCTAACACCCACTCACCTCCTCTAACACACACCTCCCTCTAACACACACTCACCTCCCTCTAATACACTCACCTCCCTCTAATACACACGCACCTCCTCACCTTCCTCTAACACCTACTAACCTCCCTAACACCCACTCATCTCCCTCTAACACTCACTCACCTCCCTCTAACACACACTCACCTCCTCACCTCCCTAACATCCACTCACCTCTAACACACACCTCCCTCTAACACACACTCACCTCCTCACCTCCCTAACACCCACTCACCTCCAACACACACCTCCCTCTAACACCCACTCACCTCCTCACCTCCCTAACACCCACTCACCTCTAACACACACCTCCCTCTAACACACACTCACCTCCTCACCTCCCTCTAAATACACTCACATCCTCTAGTACTCACCTCCCTGTACCACCCACGGACTTCCATCTAACACCCACTCACCTCTTCACCTCCCTCTAACAGCCACTCACCTCCTCACCTCCCTCTAACACCTACTCACCTCCTCCAACACCCACTCACCTCCTCTTGCACCCACTCGCCTCCCTCTAATAGCCACTCACCTCCTCACCTCCCTCTAACACCTACTCACCTCCTATAACACCCACTCACCTCCTCTAGCACCCACTCGCCTCCCTCTAATAGCCACTCACCTCCTCACCTCCCTCTAACACCTACTCACCTCCTATAAAACCCACTCACCTCCTATAACACCCACTCACCTCCTATAACACCCACTCACCTCCTCTAACATCCACTCACCTCCCTCTAATACACTCGCCTTCCTCTAACACACACTCACCTCCTCACCTCCCCTAACACCCACTCACCTCCTCTAACTCACACTGACCTCCTCACCTCCCTCTATAACACACACTCACCTCCCTGTAACACCCACTGACCTCCATCTAACACCAACTCACCTCCTCACCTCCCCCTAACACCCACTCACATCCTCTAACACTCACCTCCCTGTAACACCCACTCACCTTCCTCTACAATAACTGGATTTTACTTAGACAATTCAGAGGTATTGAATTGAGTTTGGGTACGTTTAAAACCTCAGATTGGCACCCCATTTAACCCGAGGCGCGCACCTACACGCGCACACGCACGCGCACATACCAACATACACACCGACACACACACACCGGCACCGACACATACACACCGACACACACACGCAAACACCGAAACCCACACAACAACCCACACCTACACACACTCACACACACATCCACAAACACACCTACCTAGGCATGTACTTGCTGGTCTTGCGCCATGAGAAGCCCGTCACGGCTCGGGGGTGGGCGATGTAGATGAACGAGTAGTTGAGTTCCTCCTTCTTTGGACTCACCGAGTCCATCCTCAGCAGTGGCAGAGACACCTTCTTGTTCTCGTACCAGATCTTCACCAGTCGGTCTGCCTAGATTAACGAGAGCGACTTGTCACTGACAACCTAACATTTCAGCAGCCGTGTGAACCGGCACGACACCGATGTAAATGTAGGTTTATACAAAATAATTAAAATGATTTTTTTTAAAGAAGTTGTGTGTGAACTATAGAGCGAAAGTACAAAGTATTAAAACGAGGAATATAAACAAAATAATTAACGTACCACCTATGTTGTGTTTTGTGCTCAGACTAGATATATCTCTCAGCTACAGAATAGCATATGAGACTGTCTCAAAAGGTGCTAGGCAATATGGGACACAACTTTGTCCATTGTAACGATCAACATATTATCTGCTTATGCATTTGCTCAGGATAAACTGATTTGTTTTTTTACATGGTGTTTCATAATCCCAATAGAATACATATTGATTTGAAGCAAATGTCCTTGTGTTTTCAGTGTAACCGTTTCTGTGCTGTTCTGTGTCAAACGTTATAATGGACAAAAACCAAACAGTTATCACCTTTTGAGACAGGCTCATATGTGATCCTCTCTAGCATTTATATATTCATCACCTGTTATACCTAATACTTGTATAAGCACTATACAACTACCCTCTATCAATAAACAATACTCATTCGAAACTGTAAAACATATTAAGTACTAAAAGTATCTAAAGGTACTAAGTGGTGCCCTATGTATTTAGTGACGGTTGAATCAGTTTTAAAATGTTATCAATGATCCAATTGTAGTTATTTTTAATCGTGGATACCATTCTAATTCTAGTTCAGCATAATACCCTCTGCTATTCACATATTGCAACCCTATCGGAAGTTATCTTCTTTACAATAATGCATCACATTTTAAATATGGCTGGGAGAGAATGAAGTTAGATGGACTTCAAACTGATGCCCTATCATTTTGTGAGTCTGAAAGAGGAATTCTTTAATGTCCTCAGGATCTGGCTGCAGTTCCTGCGGTTACAACAGGTTAAAAAGAAAAGCTTCTTTTATTCAACGACACCTCTAGAGCGCATTGATTTTTATCATTGGCTATTGGACATCAAACATATGGTCATTCTGACATATTCCTTTGGAGGAAACCACCTGCCGCCACATAGGCTACTCTTTCTGATAAGCAGCAAGGGGTCTTTTATATGCACTTTCCCATAGGCAGGACAACACATACCACAGCCTTTGATGAACCAGTTGTGGCCCACTGGTTGGAATGGAAAATAGCCCAAACTGCAAATGGATCCACTGAGAAGGATCGATCCAATGACCGACAGCTTCACAAGTGGACACTCTACAACCTGAGCTACGTCCCCCTCCCCTCAATGGGTTAAAGGCACGTTTCTTACTTTGCCCACTGAGGCGAACAGCAGCCCGTCCGGTGAGAACTTGAGCTGCGTGACCGGGGTGGCTGGCCGCACCTGCCACACACACTGCCACTCCAGCAGCTCCTCCTGGCGGTCATCGATGAAGAACTCGACGCCAGAGTCGCCCCCTGGAGGGTCCGGGCACGACCACATCTGCACGACGTCCCCGCCCGTGATGAGGCGCGACCCTTCAGAAGGAGGCCACAGAGGTCAGAGGGGTAGAGGTCACAGAGGTGAAGGCTAGAGGTAATAGGTTAGAGGTCAAATGGATAGATATAACGTGAGAGGTCAGAGGGTTAGAGGTAGCAAGCCACAGACTTCAGAGGGATAAGTGTTAAAATGTTAAAAGTCAGAGCGTTAATTTTTTGTTTGTTTGTTGTTGTTTTACGTCCTAGCAACATCTAAGGTCATATCAGGACGGGTACCGACTTGTGACAGTGCACCCTCATGGTGACTTTATAGTGCTGTCCCACTGGGAAACCAGGCCACTTGCACCATGACCTGGTATCCCACTCAGTCACATTATCCTGACACTGAGTACACCAGTCCTTGCCCTGTCCTAATAATGCCAAGCGCCTGGCTAGGAAGCGACAAGTATAAATTTGTAAGTCATTGGTTTGACTCGACCAGGCTTCGAACCCACGACCCCATGATCTACCAGCATGGGAGACGGACGCTCTAACTCATTCGGCCATCCCGTCTGGTCAGAGAGTTAATAGGTCACAACGGTCAAATGGCTAGGGATCAGAAGGCTAGAGGTCAAATGGCTAGAGGTCAAATGGCTAGAGGTCAGAAGGCTAGATAATAAATCACAGACGTCAGAGGGCTAGGGGTGATAAGACAGAACTATAAGTAACAAAGAATTGAGCGGGTTAGACAGGAGTATATATCATTAAGTATCTCAGAGATCCAGTTGACACCTCAACACGTCATGCAAAGAGATGCAGTACACGCAATTGGATTTGTCTGTATAATTTTCTGCATGGGGTCTCATACAGATCGATGCCATGATGCCATAACTATGCCATGAACAGTTATTATAATTCAATGGGCTTCCTCACGCTATCATGGTGTCATAATGACATGCATCTATGTCAACAGCTAGAATTGGAAGGTAACACACCAGCACGGCACGTACCATCTCCCTAAATCTGCATAGTCCGATGAAAATATCTAATTTTCAAAACCAAAACAATTATCTAGATTTGATTCTACAACTTAGATACTGATGCATTTATTAAACATTTTTCACCAAACAGAAGGGAATACTGAGGCAATTGAAAAGATCCTGTTACTACAGAAGCCTATGCGATCAGAGTATTAATTTCGCATGTTTGCACTTCTAATATCTCAAAAGTTAGCCTTTTAAAATACAAGTTACTTCAAACTAAAGTATGGTAGATTATTACGATCAACCTAATATATTTATCTCAGAAAATGACAGAAACTCTAACGCGTCGGACTATGCAACTTTCACGAGTGTCCAGTACTAAGTAACCCACACCATCCCCGAGTAACTCACCATCTTGGTTCCAAGAGAGCCCCTCCACCTGTCCGTCTGTGACGAGCGTGCCTGTGTGATACCACTGGTAGTCGAGTTTCTGAAAGAGACAGTCGGGACAAATGAGCCAGCGTATAGACCCATTTTAATGTTTATAAACATCGTGTATGTGCGCGCAGTCAGGCTGCAGAACGAATGCACACTGGCATTGAGTTTGCCGATACGCGCAGTGAAAAACGTCAGTTTTATTCAAAATTAATAGAAATGCAGAACCCTAACCGTATAAATTTAATATAATCTGTTCATTGAATAGGTTTCTATATGTGTTCCAAGCGGTTTGTTTCTAGGTGGTGTGGTTTTAGAGATATTTAACTTTTTCTGTATGAAGATTGCTAATGGCCATTGACAATGCATTGAGTTCGCTGATACGTGCAGTGCAAAACGTTAGTTTTATTCCAAATTAATAGAAATGCAGAACCCTAACCATATAAATTTAATATAATCTGTTTGTTAAACATGTTTTCTATGTCTTCCTAGCAGTTTGTTTCTAGGTGGTGTGGTTTTAGAGACATCTAACTTTTTCTGTTTGAAGATTGCTCATGGCCATTGACAATGCATTGACTTTGCCGGCACGCGCAGTGCAAAACATCAGTTTTATTCAAAATTAATAGAAATGCAGAACCATAACCATATCAATTTAATATAGTCTGTTAAACATGTTTTCTATATGTGTTCTAATCGGTTTGTTTCTAGGTGGTGTGGTCTTAGAGATATTTCACGTTTTTTCTACGAAAATTGCTCATAGCAATTGAGTTTGCAGTGGGACAGTGTGTCGTCCTGCAGCCTAGCTGCACGCGCACTGACCTAAATACCTATGCTGACGTCATATGAAATAGGTCTATATAGCACGCACCAGGCAGCGCCCTCCACGACGCCACCAACGGCAATACACGGAACTAACCCCGCGCATCGACATGCTGCGTGCTGGACATCATAACATACTACTACTCTTTTCAGGGATTTATGTCGTGTTTAAAATTCATTTGGCTTTGCTTAAGAAAAAATTGTAATATAAATCTTTAAAATTGATAGGTAGTATATTTAATAATATAAATAATATTTTTTGATAGGTAGTATCATTAAATGTGATTACTAAATGCATATTTAATATATTAGAGCGTTGATGTGTGACTTGTTTTACGTGTACTGTTATGGCAGGACAAACACTTTGTTGCTTAAAATCTAGATTAAAAAGACATGCGAATCAGTCAGATGAATAGGGAAGATGCAAAGTTCACAAATCTATTTTGTGTGTGTATAGATCTAAATGATCAAATGTGCGTATTATGCAATAGTAAATAAAAACACTGTTGAAATACTGTCTCGAAGGGATTAAATAAAATATTTGCATTAACTATGAATGGTGATGACAATTCTTCTTCTTTTCCATGCCGTTTTGTGGGTGGATTAATATTGGTATTGGACAGTTAAATAATAACCAGTTATTACCTTATACAATGGATGGGGTTTGTGACCCGAGGGCCTCTGGGATACTAAGGCGAACCCGAGGTCAATGTGCATTTCAAACTCCTAAGGGACTCAAAACCTCATATTAGGATGATAAATCGTTTATTAAATGATTTTATATATCAAGATTTATCCATCGTAATAAATATAAATATAAATTTAAATGTATTTGAACAAATAACCACCAGAATATCAAAAATTGAAATTGGGCTGTCCTATTCGATATCAGTCCCCCCCCCCCCCCCCCCCCCATCCAGAGCAGCACAGACTGCTAAAATTCCTACATGACTGGCCAGTCCAATATTAATTTGGAGTATTCTGTTACAGAAGGTTATTTATTCAAATACAATTCAACTTCAGGTTCTCCTGATTAAAATGGCTAGAATTTGACAGGTAAGGTCATTTAATAAATGGTTTAGAGCCATAATATGGGGTTGTAAATTCATTGTGCATCTGGAATGCATATCGACCGAGGTGTCATCGCGATCCACAGATATTCCAGACGCCACCAGGCCTCCCAAGCTCATATTCAGCGATAACGGTTTATTATATTAATATGTACATATATATCGCATAACCGATTTAATCAATTTTGACAACTTTATACCATAACTCTTATGAAATAAATATATCGTGTGCCTAAGACATTTAATTAACATATAAAAAGTTTCCAATATCATTGAATTGCTTTGAAAATCGGAGAGAGAGAAATAGAACACGCTGTTCTGTTCGTATGAAAGTAGTTTCTTGTTCATATCATAAACACACAAGATAACATAACCCTGCTTTCAGAAGTCCAATCGGAGAACATATTATAAATAAGCGTTGATAGAGAACGACGTATTGAGCAATGTTCTTAATTCTATTCTTAATTCTAATGTCAAAATCGGGTGGCCTTTTTTATGTTTATTTTTGGTGGTGGTGATGGTGTGTGTGTGTGTATGTGTATGTATATGTATGTGTGTGTGTGTGTGTGTGTGTGTGTGTGTGTGTGTGTGTGTGTGTGTGTGTAGAGGGGATGGGTAAAGATAAAGGAGTCAGTCCAAATGAGGATAGCTCATAATAAATAACCCTTAATAGTTAATGGGTGTGGTGATGGACAGGGAGTATTGCTACTAGGACGATGGCCTACTATAGGGGAAATCAGCTGCCAGATCGAGGTGACAAATAACCAATCAATCAATCAATCAATCATCAGCGGAGGAATGGCTTAACAGAATAGTTATGTATGCAGTCATGGGAGCGTCAAAGCAGTAAACAGGTTGCAGCTACAGTTCTGGCGGCAGTGGTGGTAGTAGTAGTAGTAGTAGTTAAGTAGTAGTAGTTAAGTAGTAGTTAAGTAGTAGTTAAGTAGTAGTTAAGTAGTAGTTAAGTAGTAGTAGTAGTAGTAGTAATAGTAATAATAATAATAATAGGTAGTAGGGAGTAGTAGTAGGTGGTGGTCGTAGTTGTTGTAGCAGTCACAGTAGTATACGGTATAGTAGTAAAAGTGGTAGAAGACATAGCAGTGTGGTGGCAGGCAGCAGCACCACCAGGAGGCGGCACTGTCCATACCTGTATCCGGAGACCCACGCGCGGCTGCGCACGGCCGTCCTGGGGAGTGGTGAAGGGGCACGGCGTTACTAGGGTGCATACGGACACGCTGGGCACACGGCCGCAGCTTACTAGCAAATCACCGACCAAATTATTTTAAACCACGCCATGCTTATTTAAAGCTTCACAATTCGATGAAAGCATAAACTTATCTAAACCCAAGACACTTACCTAGATGTTATCACACACACACACACACACACACACACACACACACACACACACACACACACACATACAACACACATATAAATATATATATATATATATATATATATATATATACATAATATATATATATTATATATATATAGTAATAGTTATATGAATCTTACCTGGTACATATGATGGATAACTGATGTTTTCCCGAGGTACTAGCCTCGGATAGTCATGGGTCAGGGAGAAGGAAGCACATCCGGGTCCAGCAGTCTTTTACGTACTGTTGTTGTAATGTTTTGCAAACGATCTAGCCCTCTTCCACCCAGCGTGTGCAAGAATTCTCTTGACTGAGATTCCCAATTGTCTTGCTTTGGAGACCATGGCTCCACGCGTTGAGTGAGACGCATAGCGTCCAGTGTTGACTCCTGCTTGTTTAAGCACCTTGATAGTCCACCTTGCGAGAGTGTCTCTCGAGATAGCTTTATGTGGCCTTATAAAGCTGATTAGTAGTTGTCTGGAATTCCTGATTCCGCATGACTTGGATATATAAGACCTAATGGCTGAAACTACACATATCCGTTTATCCTCCGGAAAACTATTTACATGTACTGTGGACAGTGGGTTCCCTGTGCGATTTGATTTTAGCCATGCCTCTAAATCAAATGTCACTTCATCCTTATTTATTTCTAATCCGTCTAGTGAGAGTGCCACAATAGTTTGGCTTCTGTGTCCTGTAACTAGCAGTAATAAAACTGCTAATTTAAATCCTAGGTCCTTCATTGACAAATGTCTGTTGCTAGTCCATGACTTGAAAGACTTGAATACTATTGGCACATCCCAACACTTGAGCTATTGGAGGTTTTAATGGTTTGACTCCTTTGAGAAGGCAATGAAGTCCCCATTTCTTTAAATAACTTGTGTATAATTTCACTGTTCTTTTTCTCCAGGCATGCGATATAAGCCTTTCTTTCGTAATTTTGTCTAATCCAAATTGTTCTAAATGTTTTCTTAGAAAAGGAATGCCAAAAGGGGTGTTGTCGACACATCTCCATGGACTGTTAGTGGTCCTTGATTTTGAAGGTTGTTTCTTTCCCTTGGGAAGCTCATCACGTCTTTTGCTGCTGATGTTATCGCTGCCAGCCATGGTTGTGTTTCCCATGGTAGTACTATGAGTACTGCGTGAATGTGAGCCACCTTGATCTTCCTGGCCACTCTGCTGATAATGCTGAATGGAGGGAATATGTAATAGAACTTATTCCAAATTAATGAAAATGCATCTACTCTCAAGGCTTCTGGCTCTGGATGCCAAGGCACATATTTTGGTAACTTTTTGTTATTGCGTGATGCAAGGAGTTCAATGTCCGGCTTGCCCCATTTGTGACAAATGCTGTCGAAAATGTTGTGGTTCAATGACCATTCTAAATGGTCATGGAAGTATTGGCTTTTCCTGACAGCCAAAGTGTTTTGGCTGCCTGGAATATGTGCTACTGTTACTGTTAGCCATATCTTGTGTTTCTCTGCCCAATCCCAAATGAGTTTAGCCAGATTGCTACATGGTTTGGAACGAGTCCCTCCCATATTACGAATGTACACCATAGCTGTTGTGTTATCGGTTAGAACTCTATGTGATTTTTAGGGATGTGAATCCGACTGCTGAGTCCTAGATAAATGGCTCTAAGCTCTAATACATTAATGTGGTCGGAGATTTCATCTTCCATCCAACGGCCACCTGTTGCCTGTTAGTCTGTATGGGCCCCCAAGCCTTCTAATGACGCGTCTGTTGTGACCTTAGTATTAGGCTCTCCCATCCTAATCAGGTTGGGTGAGTTGTTAATGTGGGAAAGCCACCAGATTATATCGTTTTGGCCTTCTGGCGAAATTGTCATGGGCTGCTGGAAGTTTCCTTTCATGTGTGCGAGTGCTAAGTTTTTATCCATCTCTAAGGATTTGATATGAGCCTGGCCATATAAGATAGCTGGTGCGTAGGCTATCATAATTCATATCAACACTGCGACTTGTCATATTTTTGGTTTGTTCAATTGTAGTAATTGATTTGCTGTTGTTGTGAATTCATGAACTTTTTGTTCTGTTAATGAGATAGTCATTTTAATGGTGTCAATAAGGAACCCCAGAAATTTTAATTTATTTGTTGGCATTAGTACTGATTTAGTTTCATGTATGTAGAAACTGAATTTTGTAAACGTTTCACATAATTTGTCTACTGCTGTTTGGCATTGTTGTTGTGGTTGCGTGACAATAAATGAATCATCAATGTATGGAAACATGATATGTCCTTTCCTAGTCATAAGGGAATAAATTGGTTTAAGTAACCTTGTGAAAATGTGTGGACAGCAGACCAGTCCATTCGGCATACACATGAACTCATAAAGTTTGCCTTTCCAACAGAATCTTAGATACTTTCGATCTTGTTTACAGATGGGTACTGGGTAGTGTGCATCTTTAAGATCAAAGCTGGCTAGCCAGGCGCCTTGTGTGACTAAGTCTCTCGCTGTTTCTAGCGAAAACATTTTTAAATGTTTGTATTCTACAAATTTGTTAAATAAAGTTAGATAACAAATTAATCTAACATCTCCATTTGGTTTCGGTCTTAATAAAATATTGGAGATGAATTCCCCAGAAACGTGTAGTGCTGGTTCTATCATTTCTTTTTCGCAAAACTTAATGACTTGATTGTCTAATGCTTCGCGTTCTGAACCGTGAAATCGGTAAGGAAATGGTATGCTATTCTGAATAGGTACTTCTATTAACGGGATCCTTACCCCTTCTGCTAGGCTAAGGATAGTTAAGTTATCTGTAACTTTATTCCATTCGAAAAGACAATTATTGAGATTACCAGCTTGAAATGTATTGCTTACGGTTTGTGTCGCCACTTCTATTTGTTTAGTGGGCGGGGGGACGGCTTTTGAGCGTTGAACTCCCTCTTGAAGGGCCTGTTCCTGTCGTTCCAGCCGGACGACTGCCTCTGGCCCCTTCCTCTGGCCTGGAAGCTAAAGTTGGTCCCGATTTCCGCCGATTTCTTTTTGTCCGTTCCCATGTGTTTTCCGCACTTGGAGCTGGTCTCCACTTGTTTAAACAAGTATTGGAGCTGACCACCAAACATTTTGGTGTTGTCTAGTGGCTTTCCCTTGATGGGCTTTGGTGAAAGGAATAGTGTGTATTCCTTCCCATCGTTGTCCGTGATTTTCTTGGACCGTGACACCTCTTTGCCTGCGTCTATGCAGACCACCTTAAACACATTCTCGAACCGCCTGTAGGAGAGGAAGTTGCTTGTTGCTGTAAGTAAAGCAATCCCCCCGTTCATATCATCGCAGTGTGGTGTTCTCCGCCATCATCCTGTTTGCGGTGGGCGCGATGGCTGTCACAGCCAAGAGTAGCCCTTTGTGTAGCCAACTCAAACTTCTTGCGCTCCTCACTGAGTTTCACCTCAGGATCCATCTCTTTGATGGCCGATTCCGGGATCCCTTTGATTCCCGTAAACTTCTCAGCCATCTTAATAAATACTTCGTCCGGCTTGAAGGTATTAAAGTGCCCTTGGATGGTCTTCCTCATGACCGTTGTAATATGAATCTCTTTACGCCTCTGCACTTTGCACTTTTTTGATTTTCCGTACTTGCCCGTGTGCTTTGTATCGGAGTCAGAGCTCGTTGTCAAAGAGTCTGACGAAGAGTCAGAGGAGGAAGATTTGTGTTTCCTCCTCTTCTTAGTCTTCTTCTTGTCTTTCTTCACGAGGGGCTTCTTTTTGCGGGCCCTCGTGTACTCGTCTCCTTCAGAACAGTGGTCTCTTTTCTTGTGTTTGCGCTTCCTAGCCGACACAAACACCTCCTCCCCTGACTCGTCGTCAGTTGAGGCCGATCCTCCAACAGATCCTCCCACTCAGACTCAGAGTCTAGCGGGAACTTAGTCCGCTTCTTCTTAGAGGAAGCCGCTCTCGATGGTAACATTTCCTCCATCTTCTGGTGTACCAGTCTGGCAACCTGTTCGTCTAGGTCAGCTGGGCCGGGGCCACTGTTACACCCCCCCGCATCCTCAGGTGATGGCGACCTTTGTACCCGTGCCGGCGGTGTGACGTCTTCATCAGCACTAAGTGCCTCAGTTGCCTCTGCCTTACTCCGCTTCGTAGCCATGGCTCCGAGACTGTGAGTAAAACCGAAAAACAATGATTAGGCATTGTCTTAGGCTGAATAGCACACTGATAATTAGAATATAATTATACTAGCTGTGTAATTATGGTGTTAACAAGGTTGTTAAAGCAGGCGTATGCCTAACAGACAGTCAAAGGATGATGGTATGGGTAACCAACCGATCCAAATGAGGGATAGGAACCAGTGTAGCGGTGCCCTCCCACATTCTAACTACCTATAAACTTCTCCCACCTGTGGCTTTCTTCGCCAACAAGTTGAAGAAAATACTATAGGACTCGGAGGTAAGCCTTAATGCGAATCACAAATAGGGAATCTAATGAAACCCAGGGGAAAAAATCCCTTACGATGTAAGTGGCTCCTGTCAACCATCTCTCCGTTCGGCACCGAGCGGCTTAATTAATTAAAAACAGAACAATGGAGGCATTGTTCTATCGATCATGTCAAAACCAATCGAAACTAAACTATAAAACAGTAATAACTTATCGAAAAGTTCAAAAAAACTTTGTACGTGAATGCTAACATGAACTGAACCAATGTATCGAGTTTGAAAGATACTAACCTGTTTGGTTTTGTAGTAAATGTAGAAAAACTGCCAGAGCTACTCACAAGACGTCCTCCGGCTGTGAGCTGATTATGCTAATTGCTGGACCCGGATGTGCTCCCTTCTCCCTTGGCTACGGGTAGCCAGAGGTGTAGTACCAAGGTAATATATATATATATATATATATATACACCCAACTTAGATATCGGTGCTCTCATTAAACATTTATTTCAATTTGGTGCTATAGTGTTATGTTTGAAAAGTGGTGAATAAAACCCATGTCCAACATTTCGGTGTGCACACCGAAAGTAAAGCTGCATAGTCCGATGAATCATCAAATTTTCAAAACCAAAACAATTATCTAGATTTTATTCTACACATCTAACTCAGATACTGGTGCACTTATTAAGCATTTGTTGCCACATAGAAGGGAATACTGACACAGTTTAATAGAAGCTGCTCCTGCAGAAGCCTATGGTGTCAGAGTTTTGACGTACTTGCCAAAATTAATTTAGCATGTTTGCATTTCAAATATCTCAAAAGATAGCCATTTAAAATAATAAATTATTTCAAGCTGGAGTAAGGTAGATATTAGTGAACAACCTAATATATTTATCTCAGAAAATGACAGAAATTCAAAACCATCGGACTATGCCATTTTAATTTGATGTGTTTTCACTTCAAATATCTCCACAAATATCTCCCCATTAACAGTTACTTGAAACTAAAGTAAAGTAGATTATAACACCAATCCTATTATGTTTATCTAAAGATACACGGTAGAACTCGACAATCGAATTATGCAACTTTACAACTATTACTAGGTTTCCAATTAGTTTTGTCCGAATTGCATTAGCATCACTTCATTACGCAGGTGTATTTATTTTAAACCCAGTCTCATTCTATTGAATGAATGACAAGGAGTGCTTTGTGTTGCAGTTATAACAAAACAAGAACAGCAACTAACATTATACTGAAAATAAATTGTCTAAATTAGTTTCTCTAAAAAAAAACACAAAAAACACATGTCAGTAAACACGTGTCCTGAACCAAAATAAATATTACCTTTAAACAAATAAAAATATGTATATATTATATATCATATATTATATTATATATAATTATAAATATATATTACAAATAGTGAAACCACGTTATAACGCACTTGTTGGGGGTGCATACAACGTCATCTTGAAAATAACGGTCACGTTAAATCGGGGTTCAGTTTACTGAATTACCTTTGAATAAAATAATTCTGGATCCAATAAACCAACCAGCTACTGCGAGGGTGGGGGCGACATCACCAGTTAAGGAAGGAGTAGGGGGGGGGGGGGGGATCTGTCCATGCTTTCGAGACACTACACAATGTAGTATTTTATCCTGGGATGAAAGTGGTCTCAACTAAAACAATATAAACAAGAAAATCTATGGCAAGTGATAATTGGGTGACAATGATATCAGAATGCTCTCCAATCAGAGTCCGTAATGATCGGTCATAGACATGGTACTAAAAAAGGTTAGGAGAGAAGTGTACAAAACCTGAATTCCAGTAACTTGACTTCCAGTTGACAGTGTAAAACCAATTAGATAATTTCCACACTTTGCATTGAAACCTTTCCCACCGTGGCCACCTAACTGGCTGCTGTTACGGCCTAATCGGCTGTCACTACAGTACAACCCCATTAAACCAAGCTCGGTTAAACCAAACGATCGGTTTATCCAAACTTTTTTTCGGCGGCCCGGCAAAATACTACCATTTATCACATCAAAAAGTTGGTTAAACCAAAGTCGATTTATCCAAACTATCGGTTAATCCAAACAAAATTGTCGGTATGGTTAAACCAAACTTTCATGTGGTTATATGGTCGTCTGAGACTTTTTTTGCATGTTTGCCAACATTAATTTAGCATGTTTGCACTTCAAATATCTCCAAAGTTAGCTTTTAAAAATTAAAGTTGCTTCAATTTTAGATCAGGTAGATTATAACTATCAACCTAATATATTTATCTCAGAAAATGACAGAAACTCACAACCATCGGACTATGAAACTTTAAGTAATAGATAGAGAAAGTGAAATTTTCCAAAACACTACTAGTAAATTGGTATCATAAAATTATTTTTTTTAAACAATTATTAATTTTTTTTTCTCGGAAATGCGCTAAATCGCGGACATCTTTCACCCTTACTTATTAACACCGATAACTGCTTTGCTGAAACACAGACAAAACTCGGCACGGCGTCCAATAATAGAGACGCCCTGGTGTCTACGGACGAGGCCAGCCGGGCTGGACGCTGGGGACAGGCGCCGTGGGCCAGTGACCGCACGAACCACGGCCAGTCCGGGTGTCGCCGCCTGGCGGGAGGACCGCGCTAATTGTAGCAGCTTGGGAACGTGGCACCAACGGTTCAGTGACCGATCGGTGTCAACAAAGAGATGTTGGCGCACTCTACAGACAATGTATATCGATTCATTGAACGCATTTTAGAGTGTGTGCACAGTCCATGTGACGACAATGAAGTGTTGTGCAATGTACTTGACTTGGCTTTACTTGACAAAAAGAATGTGTGTGTGTGTGTGTGTGTGTTGTGTTGTGGTGTGTGTGTGGATGTGTGTGTGTGTGTGTGTGGATGTGTGTGTGTGTGTGTGTGTGTTTTCAGGACTCAGCACCACTTATAATTGTCGTATTTTTAAGTGTATTGACATATAGACTACATCACGGTTCCAGAGGCGCGGTGCATTGTGGGATGCATCAGAGCAAAACAACAACCCCCAAAAGCACATGGCACATGCTAATACACTGGGTGCAGCTATCAAATGTGTTGGTTTCAGCTCATCTCAGCTCTTGTTTGAAACATAGAATACCAACTAAAAAAATATATATAATAAATTAAGATATTAATCTTTTATCCAGCATTGCATTTACATCAATATAATCAGCACATTTTATGCCATGTGCATTTAGATTTAGAAAGATCTAGGCACTCAGACTAGTGTTAGAGCCATAGCTAGAGTACTCAATGCATTGTCAATGGCAGTGAGCAATCTCCATACATAAAAAGTGAAATATTGATAAAACTACACCACCTAGAGACAAACCGCTTGGAACACATATAGAAAACATGGTTAACAAAAAGATTATATTAAATTGATAAGGTTAGGGTTTGGGATTTCTATTATTTTTGAATAAAACTAACGTTTTTCACTGCGTGCATTGGCAAACTCAATGGCCGTATGCCTTTGCTTTGCCCCCAACGCCGTTTTCAGCGCATGCGCAGTCGGAACCGTGATGTAGTCTATTCTCATTCTATAATTATTGCGTTGTTTTTTTCGTTATCCGGACAAGTCTCTTTATTTAGCCGTATGGTTAATACAAACAAACAAAAACAATTATTAAATTACTTTTTTTTTTAAGACAACCCATACCAGCATAAATGTCTTTAATTGACTTTAAAGCTAGGCTAAGTTGAAAAACAAAAAGAACTGCATGTAAATCGAGCCGGTGTTGGAAATACTGATGTTGTGAGGATAATAATCTAGATTGTTCTTAGTGTGCTGGGCATTTATTTGGAACTAGAAACAGTTGAGGTGTCAATTTGTCATGGGCAAGCACTCTTGCGCTACCTGGCATTTTTCAGTGAGATAACAAAAATAATTAAGTTTCCTTATTGATCCGGATGGGTGGGAGCTTTTTATAATACTATAATTTGTATTCCATACTGTAGCTGTGTCTTTGTTCAATGTATGAATTGTTTATGGATAATTTTTCAATGCATGAATTGTTTTTTGTTGGTAATTCTTCAATGTATGAATTGTTTTTGTCTCATTTGATTGTCCCTCAGATGATATGACACCTGCTGTATCAAGACAACATTGCGCTGGATGCAGTTGTCCATTTAACACAGGTACTACTGTACTTAAAAACACAAGTAGAATGTAATTATCACAGGTGAATCATTATTTTTAATATTACCGGGATCAAACCTACTGGGAGTAGTCGTCCCACCTGCTGTCATGGTACGCGTCTCTTACTGGGTTTCTTTTGTGTGTGCTGATTTTGAGGTTATATTCTTGAGCAATAATAGGTTATATTAAAATGACTTGGTATGCCCCTCTATGCTTAATAAGTGCACTAGTATCTATGTCGGATATGTAGAAATCTAGATAAGTGTTGGTTTAAACAAATGTAATGGTTTCATCAAACTATGCAGCTTTAAAAAATACTGAAAGACTGCAAACCTTGGCGGAGTGTGGCGCCACCGTCGCATTTTGTAAACACTGGCAAGTCTTCCTTCCTGTTATAAGTGTATTTTCGTCTTGGACAAAAGTAAAACCCAACAGAAACGGATACGGAGGAAACCACATATCTACTTAAATTTCTTCCTTAGCCAAATACAACCGGTGGCATTTCTGCACTGAAGTGTGTGACTACTGGTGCATGGCAGCTTCTACTCACGTGTGTACTGTCATGTTGAAGTAGAGGGGTCGGTTCGAATATGCACACCTTGCTTCCATAGGATGCAGCGATCTATAACATGAAAAAAAGAGCGGAAATGTTATATAAACACAAAAAAAG
Source organism: Branchipolynoe longqiensis (assembly GCA_030323885.1). Lineage (NCBI taxonomy): Eukaryota > Metazoa > Annelida > Polychaeta > Phyllodocida > Polynoidae > Branchipolynoe > Branchipolynoe longqiensis. The sequence continues at coordinate 33,576,339 of CM059188.1, forward strand.
AGTTTTATGCACATATGATGAAAATGGAACTGTCAGACATTTACCCCTTTTTCTGATGTGTGTCTGCATTGTCTGGTTACATGCAATTTGAGCAACCTGGAAAGTAGGACATGTGTGTTGAAGTAGGTCAGGTAAAAATAGCCCGACTCCCCACCATTTACCGATGTTTTCTTGATTGTTGGAGTTTTACGTCCTGGCAATATCTAATGTCACATCGGGCCTGGTACCGATTTCTGACAGTGCGCACTCATGAACAACTGTATAGTGCTGTCCCACTCGGAGACCAAGCCAGCAGCACCATGACCTAATATCCCACTCAGTCAGATTATCCTGACACTGAGCCAACCAGTCCTTGCCCTATCCTAATAATGTTGAGTGCCTGGCTAGGAAGCGACAATTATAAATTTTTTAATCATTGGTTTGACTCAACCAGAGTTCGAACACATGGGTTCGAATCCCACGATCTACCAAAACGGGAGACGGACCCTCAACTCATTCGGCCATCCCGCCTGGTCCCATTTACCGATGAGTCTGGCCTGGAATGCTATTTTAATAAGGGCACAGAGGATCTTTGGGGCATGGAAATCACACCCAACAAAATATATATACATCCGTATATGTTTGTCTCATTGGTTGTGCAAGGTGAGCAATATATGAAGTGATGGATTTGAAATATTTGTGGATATTCTAATCACAGATTAAACCAGCACTGAGTCACTCATTAATGCTTGATATCAAACTGAGCAATGTACTGGATAACGTCTTTGGAAATGTGCGAGCGACAGCATTTAAACTATATTTAATATACACGATTTCAAACAGCTACATTAATACGAATGATCACAAATGTAAGGGAGAAATCACTAAAATAAAAGCATCTAAATTCACAAAGATTCTCCACTTCGATAGAATGGCAACGTAATATGGGATCTAGCTACCACTTTTTCTCAAATAATCTTTCTATATAAATAGTATGTCAATTAAACAAAATAATACTAGATCCAACCTAAACAATGATTATATATAGTCAGCCAATACAAGGATGCGTCACACAAGCTTCATTAACGTACTGTCGCGTATAGTCATTGTACGACAACTAAATTAAGAATTTATATGAGAGGGTGTTTTTTCCCTCACTGTCCTTGGAACCGTGTCTGTCTGCGCATGTCAAGCACGTCCGACACCTGACTGGGGTGCTGACGAACCACGTGGTTTGAGTGGACCAATCAGCGACTAGCACCCGTCACCGGAAGTCGCTGGCTTCCTAATGACGTTACTGGCGCCGCCATTAGGGCTAAGCGGTCACGGCGGTCATGGGATCTTGTCGCAGATCGTGGCAAAGGATGGGTCGAAGGCCAAGGGCTTCCCAGCGAGACAAACAGCACCCAGCGATGTACCCGGATGGGATACCCAATTTTCACCCCAAAATAGCATATTATTCCATTAATTCTTTTTTTAACGCGAAGTAAAGTAGGAGACCCCTCGCCTGACATAATTAAAAGGTGGAAGAATTAACACTGGGTGGAATTTACAAATTCTTTTCTTTCTTAAATACCCTTAAATTTGTATATATATATATACCCAGAGGATCAATGTATACTATATGGTCCTCAACCTTTAGAATAAATCGAATTATTTGATCTAATCTGAGCAAATCAAGTCCTAAAGATAATACAGAGTCAGTCAAAATGTAGACCCTACCCACCACTAAATAGCTGGATGCTAGTTACTCTTGTTGACAACAAATGGACTTTAGTCTTTGCCGTCAAAAGTCACTTGAATTTGACAGGAAAATTCCTTAAAAAAAAAAATCTAATTACCAGTGATACCCGATTGATGGTGGACATCTCAGGTCTCTTAAATTTATGTTGGTGCTCATGACTTCGTAGATCAGATCTGTAGCAATGGGACTAAGTAACTACTTGTCTTTGTTTGTTATCTCGTCCACAAACAGTTGATCAAATGTTGTCCTAACAGTATTCACAGTGTTAGTTGGTAAAGCATCCCCTTCCCGACTGAGAATCAGGTGTATTCACTGAGGAGTTGTGAGTACACCACACTGACCATGAAAGGGATGTGACAGGAAAGGCAAGTGCTGATAAGGCAATACCTTAGGGTGAATCAAATAAGGTAAGTCCTCAGGGTAAATTCAAGTGCCATCAGTACTACCTTTGAACATTTAGTAAGGTTGGTTGGTAGAGTTTTACATCCTGGCAACATCTAAGGTCATATCAGAACGGGTACCGACTTGTGACAATGTGTACTCATGGCGACGTTATAATGCTCCCCCACTGGGAAATCAGGCCGCCAGCACCATGATATTCCACTCAGTCACATTATCCTGACACTTAGCTAACCAGTCCTTGCCATACCCTAATAATGGTGAGCGCCAGCCTAGGAGGTGACAAGTATCAATTTTTAAGTGATTCGTTTGACTCGACAGGGAACCAAACTCCCGATCTCCCACACGCGAGGCCCCCGCTCTACCGATTCGGCCACCGCGTTCGGTCACATTTAGTAAGATGTGGCTGTGCAGAAACATGTTTACAGAGCTAGAGGACAAGCACTGGTCACTAGGGTTATTAGCAACACCTTAGCCAAAGGCGAGTCTGACATATAATTAACGTGGTCTTCCCACCATTAGCATTACAGGAAGGACACACCTATTGTGAATTGATATCAAACTAGGCCTGCCTGGTGACTGAATCTAGTTTGATATCAATCCACGATAGGCGAGTCCTGTAAGCCAAACTGTGAGAAGACCACGTTAATTATTTAGTAAACCATCCTAGATTGTGCTTAATATTAGCATAACATATTAAAAGAAAGAGGTAGATAGGGAGAGTGAGAGAGAGAGAGAGAGAGGGGGGGAGAAGGAGAGAGGGATGGAGAGAGGTAGAGAGGGAGCAGAGGGAGGGTGAGGAGAGGGAGAGAGGGCGAGAGGAGGAGAGGGGGTATGGGAAGAGAGGGGCAGGGAGAGACGGGGAGAGAGAGGGAGAGACGGGGAGAGAGAGGGAAAGTGGGAGAGTGGGAGAGAAGGGAAGAGAGGAAGAGAGAGGGAGGGAGCGAGGGAGAGGGAGATTGAGAGAGAGGGGAGAGAGGGAGAGAGAGAGAGGGAGAGGGAGAGAGAGAGGGGGGAGAGGGGGGGAGGGGGAGGGGGAGAGGGAGGGAGAGAGAGAGAGAGAGAGAGAGAGGTTAAATTAGTAATAGTTTCTCTGGAATTGAGTATTTGAGTATTTAACTTGAAAGTAAGAGGGCCTATAGTTCTACCCTTGTCCCAACTCTATAGTCAGAAATTGTGGCGTAGCAGCCAGCCTACATCAGTTAGAACGAGCCTACATTCAAAATAGTACCAGCCCAACGGTATGAGTGCCATACTGGAGAACACGACTGACCCCATCATACGGCACTGAAAAGGCTCTGTTTGGAGGTGGCGGGGTAATAACAGCTCATGCTTAAAGCTGCATAGTCCGATGAAATATCAAATTTTCAAAACCAAACCAATTATCTAGATTTTATTTTATATATCTAACTTAGATACTGATGCACTTATCAAGCATTTGTTTCTGCATATAAGGCAATACTGAGTCAATTTAACAGAACCTGTTACTGTAGAAGTCTATGGTGTCCGAGTTTTTGCAAGCTTGCCAAAACTAATTTTCCATGTTTGGACTCAAAATATCTCAAAAGTTTACCATTTAAAATAAAAGTAACTACTAGTGATAGATCTAATACTAGTGATAGATCTAATATATTTATCCAAAGAAAAATACAGAAATTCAAAACCATCGGACTATGCAACTTTAAGCCTTTATTTGTTTATGTGTTTTTATTCATCTGAATAACAAAGTTGTCAGAACCAAAGTCGCAGCCTTTCAACTTTAGTTGTTTTGCAATGAATATTAAATACAGAATTATGGGTAATGGAAAGGACAGCTTAAATTGAACCACATGTAAAAAAAGAAGTCCAGCCAGCACTTTGAGTTGAAGACTCCCAACAGATACACGTAAACACCCCCTCACCCCCTCACCTCCACACATGAACACATCCAAACACACGCGCACACAAACACGCACAAACACGCACAAACACACACATACACACACACGCGCACACCTTAGAAAACCATTGGTTTTGTTCCAACGAGTGACAGACAACCATTCTCAGCGATTGAATGCTGTTGGGCAGCTAGCTACAACCCCGCAGACACATAAAACGGCCAAATTATGGTGATGGGGTGTGGGGGTAGGGGTGGGACGGGGTGGGTTGGTGGGGGAGAAGAGGGTGCGTAATCAACGTGAGGTAATGCAATGAGACGCCTCGCATCACCTACGGGATTACTTCAAGACAATGACTGTCATTTCTTAACATGGTTTTAATTATTCCGACTGTATTGTGTTCTCACCAGACGTGATCCCGCCATCAGAACTTCAGTCACACACTGATGCATACTCACACTCACACCACATCCTCACTCACTCACTCACTCACTCACTCACTCACTCACACTCACTCACTCACTCACTCACTCACTCACTCACACTCACTCACTCACACCCACTCACTCACTCACTCACTCACACATAGACTCACACACATTCACTCGCACACATTACACACACACACACATACATACACACACATCCCCTCCCTCTTCAACCCACTTCCCCAATACACACAGATCCATACACCCACATACACACTCACACATACTCATACACACATAACACACATAAACTCACCCACACACTCACGCATACTCAGACAGTCACAAACACACACACTCACTCACGCATACTCACAGACACTCACAAACACACACTCACTCACATACTCACATACTCACACACACACCTCCCTCCCTCTTCATCCCACTTCCCCCATACACACATACATACATACATACATACACCTATCTACCACTATCGCTATCAGAGAAGACTGATTAGCAAGCCATGGCAAAGAAAACTGCTGATCAGCACATTCATCAATGGTGGAAGAGACGCCCACACCGCGGGCAGAAAGAGCCCGGCGTCGGGCCGGCCCACGTCCTCTGTTGGTGAGGGGAGGGGTGGGGGTGGGGCAGGGAGGGAGGGTGGGGGAAAGGGGAGTGGGAGGGGAAGCAGGGTTGGCACTGGATCGATTTGAACACGAGATATGGATGCGAGATGGGATGGGGTATTGAATAACATGGAAGGTGAGGAAAAGGCACGTCGGAAAGCTGGGTCAGTGGATCTGGGTGGTCACCAGTGGAAGGTGCGCGTGGCAAGAGTTTGTTTGGGGGGAGATTTGTTTGTTTGTTTGTTTGTTTGTTTGGGAGAAATTTGTTTTTGTTTGTTTCCTTGTTAGGTATTTGCGTCCTATCAACATCTGAGGTCATATCAGGATGGGTACCGACAGGTTACAGTGCATGCTCATGCTGACTTTATAGTGCTGCCCCACTGGAAGACCATACCATGACTCGATATCTCATTCGGGCAATATTCTTGTAATATTGATACAATACAAATACAAAATGATATAATAATAATAATAATAATAATAATAATAATAATAGGAGAGGGATGGAATGGGATGAGGTGGGATGGAATGGGATGGGCATGAGGTGGAATAAGCTGGGATGGAATGGGATGAGATGGGATGTGATGGGATGAGATGGGATGAGATGGGATGAGATAGTGTGAGATGGGATGGGATGGGATGAGATGGGATGAGATGGGATGAGATGGGATGAGATGAGATGAAGAGTGAAAAGGAGGGACAGGCGTTGATAATAAATTATACGGATTAGGTGTGTTAATGCGTCACACCAGAGATAACACAGAACGAGGCAGGAACGCTCAGTGCAATGGCGACATGGAGTGGTGTAGAGAACATAGAACAGAGAACACAGAGAACACAGCGAATACAGAGAACATAAAGAAGAGTCCAGGACTCTAAGTGGCCGGTTACACAGGCAGAGTGTCCGCTTTAATCAGTGCGTCACGTACCAGCCCAACTCCCACACAACGGAACCGGAAGTAAGAAACAGGGACTGCGTAATGAGGATGTGCACGAGCCAGGGGTGGGGTTGGGGTGGAGGTGGGGAGTCACCGTAAGCAGAGGTCAGAGGATAGGAGAGATGGAGGTCAGGTGGGCGTGCTACATATTGATTACAGCAAAGCCAAGGTAGTGGTAGTGGTGAGATGATGGGGGGTTCTTAAATATGCACTACACATAATATTATTATTATTATTATTAATACATTAACAAATATACAATAATAACAGTACATTAACAAAATACATAATAATAATTATTATTATTATTACTATTTAATAGAGCTAGCAGGAGCCATTCTAAGGTAGTGCACAATAAAACCATGACATGGCATATTTAAAACTTGTTTACGATAGTTCAAGAGGATAGCGAAATTTCATTTACTATAAAAAGCTACCTTAAACAGGTCAGCCTTGAAGGCAGATTAAAATTTGTCAGAGATGTTTTTCTTACATCCTCTAGCGAGACGACATTTCTTCTTCAAACACCTCTTTGTGATATATAAACAGGCTTTAGCGATTTGAACGGCTTCAGGATAAGGAGAGCCAGTAATTACATTATAAAACCAAGGATACCAGACATACTGGTTTGTATGCCAATGATGTTGATGCCATTCTGTTCACTGCTGGTACCTGCATGTACATTGCAGACATTTTATTTGTCCTTTTAAAGCACTGCATTGATGGTTGGTTGGTGGTTGGTTGGTTGTTGGTTGTCGGAGATTTACATTTACATTTACCGACTTGTGACAGTGCGCACTCGTGGCGACTTTATAGTGCTGCCCCACAGAGACTACCTCTCTGCCCACGTCCGACTGGAGACACGACGGGCTTACCACAAAGGCACGACTTGGCATGTTTGTGAAACACACACACACACACATACACATACACATACACATACACACAGTACAGGTTAATGTACGCATACACAGTCTAAATAATTGCTCATCTATTTTTAGACGGACTGTTCAAAGAGATGGCGCGGAGACAGAGAGGCGCATGCACATTGCATGTGCATGATGACGGTGAGTATGACGGTGTGGTGGGAGGGGATGGGTCTGTGAGGACACCCCCCCCCCCCCCCCCCCTCCACACACACGGGGTCCAGTTTACGGCAACTACACACGTCACGGGTCAAACTGAAGCTTTACCTACGGCACGGTGAACAGCTCCGTTTCCCGCCTACTCCGCAATTAAAGGCCATGTCTCTTCAGCTAAGATTCCATATACGCGGTATGCGTAATGCCATTCGCATTTGCATTCGGTCCATAGAGCGATCCACTTTACCACATTCGCATCCGGAAGCACCACCGTGCGCTTACATGTTTTTCCATTCTTTGCCGCATTTGCATATCGCATATATGGAATCTTAGCTTAATGCAGGCGCTGAAGTTGGCATTCCTTCTTCAATTATCGCCCCTAGCCCACCGCACCACACTTTCCTCTCCACATCAATAAAGGATCAAGATTGTTCTGATCTAGCACAGTATATATATATAGTATAGTTTTATACAAATCTTACCTGGGTACAGATTATGGATAACTGGTGTTTTCCCGAGGTACTAGGCTCGGATAGTCGTGGGTCAGGGAGAAGGAAGCACATCCGGGTCCAGCCATCTTTTACATACTTTTTAGGATAAAAAATGATTTAAACTTTATATGGATACTTATTGTGTTTTCGACTTGGTTCCAGCGAAACATGATAGTCGTGGTAGGGTAGGGTGGGTGAGCCCTCACCCACGACTATCCGAGGCTAGTACCTCAGGAAAACACCAGTTATCCATCATCTGTACCCAGGTAAGATTCGTATAACTATAGTATTTTACCTCGGTACTACGCCTCTGGCTACTCATAGCCCAGGGAGACTTTTACGTAATCTTATTTTTTTATCCTTTTATACTTTAATGTTGTAACCATACTATGTGTATGAGACTGTCTCAAAAGGTGCTAAGCAATATGGGACAAAACTTTGTCCATTGTAATGATCAACATACTATCTACTTATGCATTTGCTCAGGATAAAATGATTTGTTTTTTTTACATGGTGTTTCATAATCCCAATAGAATACATATTGATTTGAAGCAAATGTCCTTGTGTTTTTGTTTCTGTGCTGTTTTGTGTCAATCGTTACCAAAAAAAAAGAGTTATCACATTTTGAGACAGGCTCATATATGAGTACATAATTTTAATTTTGTTTATCACCTGTTGGTGAGTAGGCGTGTCGCCACACGTTGGTGAGTAGGCGTGTCGCCAGGCCGCTTGATTTTTCTAGTCATTCGTTGTAATGTCTTGCAAACGATCTAGCCGTCTTCCACACAGCGTGTGCAAGGATTCTCTTGACCAAGATTCCTAATTGTCTTGCCTTGGAGACATGGCTCGGCGCGTTGAGTGAGACGCATATCGTCCAGTGTTGACTGCTGCTTGTTTAAGCACCTTGATAGCCCACCTTGCGAGCGTGTCTCTCGAGATAGTTTTATGTGGCTTTATAAAGCTGAATAGTAGTTGTCTGGAATTCCTAATTCTGCATGACTTGTAAGCCTATTGTATTTCGGTTTGGGTGGGTTTCTTTCATACACCGATCTAATGAACCAGTGTACCAACTGATGTTTTCCAATCATTTGTCCATCTATTCTTGGTAGAATAATTGAGAATGCACATCTCACTGCGTTAATTGCACCAAATCCTAATCCTTCATCTTCTAAAATTCTTAGAAATCTTAACACTTGAGCTATTATAGGTTTTAACGGTTTGACTCCTTTGAGAAGACAATGAAGTCCTCATTTCTTTAAATAACTTGTGTATAATTCCTAATTCTGCATGACTTGTAAGCCTATTGTATTTCGGTTTGGGTGGGTTTCTTTCATACACCGATCTAATGAACCAGTGTACCAACTGATGTTTTCCAATCATTTGTCCATCTATTCTTGGTAGAATAATTGAGAATGCACATCTCACTGCGTTAATTGCACCAAATCCTAATCCTTCATCTTCTAAAATTCTTAGAAATCTTAACACTTGAGCTATTATAGGTTTTAACGGTTTGACTCCTTTGAGAAGACAATGAAGTCCTCATTTCTTTAAATAACTTGTGTATAATTTCACTGTTCCTTTCCTCCAGGCATGTGATATAAGCCTTTCTTTCGTTATTTTTTCTAAACCAATTTGTTGTAAATGTTTTCTTAGAAAGGGAATGCCAAAAGGGGTGTCGTTGACACGTCTCCGTGGGCTGTTAGTGGTCCTTGATGTTGAAGGTTGTTCCTTTTCATTGGGAAGCTGATCACGTCTTTTGCTGCTGATGTTATCGCCACTAGCCATGGTTGTGTTTCCCATGCTGGTACTATGAGTACTACGTGGGTGTGATCCATCGTGATCTTCCTGGCCACTCTGCTGATAATGCTGAATGGAGGGAATATGTAATAGAACTTATTATTCCAAATTAATGAGAATGCATCTACTCTCCAGGCTTCTGGCTCTGAATGCCAAGACACATATTTTAGTACCTTTTCGTTATAGCGTGATGAGAAGAGATTAATGTCTGGCTTGCCCCATTTGTGACAAATGTTGTCGAAAATATTGTGGTTCAATGACCATTCTAAATGGTCGTGGAAGTGTCGGCTTTTCCTGTCAGCCAAAGTGTTTTGGCTCCCTGAAATATGTGCTACTGTTAGTCACATTTTGTTTTTCTCTGCCTAATCCCAAATGAGTTTAGCCAGATTGATACATGGTTTGGAACGAATCCCTCCCATATTACGAATGTTAGCCATAGCTGTCGTGTTATCTGTTAGAACTCTTACATGATTTTTAGGGATGTGAATCAAACTGCAGAGTCCTAGATAAATGGCTCTAAGCTCTAACACATTGATGTGGTCGGAGATTTCATCTTCCATCCAACGGCCACCTGTTGCCTGTTGGTCTCAATGGGCCCCTCAGCCTTCCAATGAAGCATCTGTTGTAACCGTAGTGTTAGGCTCTCCCATCCTTGGGTGAGTTGTTAATGTGTGAAAGCCACCAGATTATATCATTTTGGCCTTCTGTCGAAATTGTCATGTGTCACTCACAGTTTCCTTTCGTGCGTGCCAGCGCCAAGATTTTATCTATGCCTAAAGATTTGATATGAGCCTTGCCATATAGAATAGCTGGTGTGTAGGCTATCATTATTCCTATCAACACTGCGACTTGTCATATTTTTGGTTTGTTCAATTGTAGTAATTGATTTGCTGTTCGTGAATTCATCAACTTTTTGTTCTGTTAATGAAATAGTCATTTCTGTGGTATCAATAAAGAAACCCAGAAATTTTAATTTGTTTGTTGGCGTTAGTACTGATTTAGTTTTGTGTATGTAGAAACCTAATTTTGTAAACATTTCACATAATTTGTCTCCTGCTGTTTGGCATTGTTGTTGTGTTTGCGTGACAATAAATGAATCATCAATGTATGGAAACATGATATGTCCTTTCCTAGCCATCAGGGAAAAAATTGGTTGAAGTAACCTTGTGAAAATGCATTGACAGCGGTCCAGTCCATTCGGCATACAAGTGAACTCATAAACTTCACCATTCCAACAGAATCTTAGATACTTCCGATCATGTTTGTAGATGGGTAGTGTAGTATGCATCTTTAAGATCAACGCTGGCTAGCCAGGCACCTTATGTGACTAAGTCTCTTGCTGTGTCTAACGAAAACATTTTTAAATGTTTGTATTCTACGAATTTGTTAAATAAAGTTAGATCTAAAATTAGTCTAACATCTCCATTTGGTTTCGGTCTTAAGAAAATATTGGATATAGATTCCCCAGCAATGTGTAGTGCTGGTTCTATAATGCCATTTTTGCAAAACTTAAGTACTTGATTGTCTAATGCTTCTCATTCTGAACCATGAAATCGGTATGGGAAAGGTATACTATTCTGAATAGGTTCTTCTATCAATGGGATCCTTACCCCTTCAGCTAGGCTAAGGATAGTTAAGTTATCTGTAACTCTATTCCATTCCGAAAGACAGATATTGAGATTACCAGCTTGGAATGTATTGCTTACTGGTGCTTGAGTCGCGACTCTCTCTTGAAGGGCCTGTTACCGTCGGTCCAGCTGAACGACTGCCTCTGGCCCCTTCCCCTGGCCCCTTCCCCTGGCCTGGAAGCTTAAATTTGTCCTGAACCGGGCTCCTCCTTGGCCGATTCGTCGGTTTAAAAAATCCTGCCTCAACTTCTTGAAGCAGCTGGGATTGGTATCCGACGACTTCTTTTTGTCCATTTCCATGCGTTTGCCACACTTGGAACTGGTCTCCACTTGTTTAAACAAGTACTCGGGATGACTGCCAAACATCTTGGTTTTGTCTAGTGGCTTTCCCTTGATGGGCTTTGGTGCAAGGAATAGTGTGTATTCCTTCCCATAGTTGTCCGTGATTTTCTTGGACCGAGCCACCTCTTTCTGTGCCTGCGTCAGTGCAGACCGCCTTGAAAACATTCTCGAACCTCCTGTAGGAGAGTAGGTTGCTTGTTGCTGTTAGCAAACTAATCCCCCTGTGGCGGATTCCGAGGGACACCAGTTTGCCAGGGACACTTCCATTGAAATGCATTGTTAACGGCCGAGAGCAAATCTTCATACGGAAAAAGTCAAATATCTCTCAAATTACACCATCTAGAAACTAATCGCTTGGGAGACATAGAGAAAACATCTTTAGCATAAAGAGTACATTAAATTGATAAGGTTAGGGTTCTTGATTTCTATTAATTTTGAATAAAACTAACGTTTTGCACTGGGCGTACCATCAAACTCAAGGCATTGTTAATGGTCGTGAGCAATGTTCATACGGAAAATACAGAAGAAGTCAAATATCTCTCAAATTACACCATCTAGAACCAAATCGTTTGGTATACATATAGAAAAGATCTTTACCAAAAACATTATATTAAATTTATAACGTTAGTGACAATGATGTTCGATTTTGAAGCATGTGCAGAAGCGATGTGTCCCTCGCAAACTGGTGTCCCTGGGAATCCGCAACACCCCCATTCATGTCCTCACAAAGTGATGAGAACTTGTTCTCTGCCATCATCCTGTTCGCTATGGGCATGATGGCTGTCAGCACCGAGAGTACCCCTTTGTGTACTGTATGCTGAGCTTCACCTCCGGATCCATCTCCTTGATGGCAGATTCCAGGATCCCTTTGATCCCCATAAATTGCTCGGCCATCTTGATGATTACCTCGCCCGGCTTAAAGGTGTTGAAGTGCCCCTTCGCCGTGACGTGGATCTTTTTGCGCCTCTGCACCTTGCACTTCTTCATTTCCTTTCTACACGATTTAGAGTATTTGCCCGTGTTTTTGGTATCGGAGTCAGAGCTCGTCATTGAAGAGTCCAACGAAGAGTCAGAGAAGGAAGATTTGTGTTTCCTCCTCTTCTTAGTGTTCTTCTCACTCTTCTTCACAAGGGGCTTCTTTTTGCGGGCCCTCGTGTACTCATCCCCTTCGGAAGAGTGGTCTCTTCTTGTGCTTGTGCTTTCGTGCCGACACAAACACCTCCTCCTCTGACTCGTCGTCAGTTGAGGCCTGATCTTATGACAGATCCTCCCAATCAGATTCATCCGCTTTTTCTTGGAGGAAGCCGCCCTTAAAGGTAACATTTCCTCTATTTTCTGTTGAACCAGTCTAGCAACCTGTTCATCCTATCAGCCGGCACGGGGCCGGTATCGTATGCCCCCGCCTCCTCAGAATCTCTTTGTTCTGGCGACGGCAACCTTTGTACCCGCACCAGCGGTGTGCTGTCTTCATCAGCACTGAGCGCATGAGATGCCTCTGCCTTACTCTGCTTTGTAGCCATGGCTCCGAGACTGTGAGTAAAAACGAAAACATTGATTAGGCATTGTCTTAGGCTGAATAGCACACTGATAATTAGAGTATAATTATACTAGTTCTGTATTTATGGCATTAAAAAGGTTTTTAACCCAGGTGTATCGCTAATAGACAGTTGCAGAAGGATGGTATGGGTGACCAACCGATCTAAACGAGGGTAGGGACCAGTGTAGTGGGACCCTCCCACACTCTAAGTACCTATAAACTTCTCCCACCTGTGGCTTTCTTCGCCAACAAGTTGAAGAAAATACTATAGGACTCGGAGGTATGCCTTAACGCCAAATGGGGAATCTTAAAGAAACCCAGGGAATAAATCCCTAGCGATGTAACTGGCTCCTGCCAAACATCTCTCCGTTCGGCAATGGGCGGCTTATTTAATAACTGAACAATGGAGGCATTGTTCTAACAATGATCATGTCAAACGGTCGAAACTGTAATAACTTATCAAAACGTTTCGAAAAACTTTGTACTTGAATGCTAACATGAACTAAACCAAAGTATGGAGTTTGAAATATACTAACCTGTCTGGTTTTGTAGAAAATGTAGAAAATGTAGAAAACTGCCGGAGCTGCTCACAAGACGTCCTCCTGCTGTGAGCTGATTACGCTAATTGCTGGACCCAGATCTGCTTCCTTCTCCCTGGGCTATGAGTAGCCAGAGGCGTAGTACTGAGGTAAAATATATATATATAGACACATAACACAGTGGAATTGCGTGCCTTCGCCTATTAAACTTGTTCCGTAAAAGCATTGGCTTGACCACCTTTTAAACCTTTTTAAAGATACCCTGATCAAATACTAATCTAAGGGATTTAAGAACTTTGTTATTGTTGGGGTTTTACATCCTAGCAATATCTACGGTTATAATGCTGCCCCACTGGACGACTGGGTCAATGGCACCATGATCCTATTATTTAGTCACATTATCCTGATACTGTGAAACCAATCCATGACTTATTCTAGTAATGCCGAGTACCAGGCTAGGTAGTGACAAGAATCAATTGGTTGACTCGGTCAAGGATGGAACCCACAACTTCTTATAGGGGAAGCCAACCATCGCTCTTACTGAATCGGCCATCCCATCTATTTAAGAACTAAATACATCATTCAGCTGCTCATATTTATAACGTAGGAGATATTGGGTAGTAAGTCCGCTATATGCGTAAAATACTACACAACATGATAAAACAGATCATGACAAACATAACGTACATTCCAACTGGCTAATGGCAGGAGCAAGAAGCCACTTCAAATTGCCCAGCTAGATCTAACGGAATTCAGACAAAGTGGGCGTTCAAAGTTGTTGAATTAAGGTAAACATGGAAGCATCTCCCCCCTCCCCACCCAACCCTAAGCCAAATACCAAGGTTTCCATATTGATTTAATTCAAATAACTAGAACAAATATGACTTAATCCGCAGATTTCTTATTTTCTGGCAGGTAGTATCAGTTAACAATCTATTGAATCCGGAATTTGATCAAATCTATCCATTTACTATGGAAACTTCCATAGCTCGAATTGTAAACACTGACAAACTACTCATTTTCACAGAACAGACTACGTATGTCCCACATGTCCTCTATTGGAAGCACTCCCTCTAATTGATGTGGCATGCCTCGAATCATGTTCTCTCTGAATGTTGCCGTTTTCTTGTCATGGATTTCCTCTACGAGAAACAGTATTTCTGTACCGAAGGAATTATTTACCCCTATTTACAATTACAGGCGTATTAGCCCACGCTAAATTATATGGCAACCAAAGCTAAATTATATCGCAACCAAATAATGGGAGGAGAAGGAGAGAAGAAGAGGGGGAGAGGGCGAGAGAGGGAGAGGGGGGAGAGGCGGGAAAGGGGGGAGAGGGAGGAGAGGGATAAGAGGGACAGCGGGAGGGGCGATAGAAAGGAACGACGTAAGGAAGGACGTAAGGAGGGAAGAAACCAAATTATGGGAGGGAAAGAGAGGGAGAGGGAGGTGGGCAGAGAGTGAGAGAAGAAATAAATGAGGAGAGGAACGATGGGTTGGAGGTAGGAGAGAGAGGAGGGAGGTAGGGAAGGAAGGAAAAGAACCCAGGGATAGAAAGAAATGAACGAAAGACAGAAAGAAAAAAATGAAGGAATGAAGGAAAGAAGGAAAGAAGGAAGGAAGGAAGGAAGGAAGGGAAAGGAAGAAATGAGGGGTGGAAGAAACGATGGAAGAAAGGAATGGAGGTAGGTGAAGGAAGGAAGAAAGAAAGGGAAGGAAGGGAGGGAGTGAGGGGGAAGGAAGGAAGGAAGGAAGGAAGGAAGGAGAGAGGGAGGGAGGGAGGGGGGAAGGGAGGAAGGGAGGGAGGGAGGGAGGAAGGCAGGAAGGAAGGAAGGAAGGAAGGAAGGAAGGAAGGAAGGAAGGAAGGAAGGAAGGAAGGAAGGAAGGAAGGAAGGAAGGAAGGAAGGAAGGAGAGGGTCGAACAGCTGGAGCGAGGAGAGAGTAGGGATTGGGAGGGATAGTGTGAGACAGAAAGATGGAGTTAGGGAATGAACGGAGGTAAGGAAAGAGGAAGGGCATCAAGGCGAAGCTGATACAGACGGGTCGAGAGGCGATGGGCAGCCTGCGGGCAGGGGTGGGCACTCAGGCCTGATTCATTAGGAGCAACACAGGAGCTAATCAAAAGCTCCGGCTCCACCCGATAGATCATCGCCTCGCCCCCGAGACTTGCCTCCCAGGCCGGTGGTTGCTCGCGGGTCTCACGCCTCGCCACCAGCAGGGGGGTCAATAGGACCCGCACATATGTGGGCAGCTACCCGCACAGTCCGCGCGGAGATGGCGTGTAGATCGGGATAAACAGCCAGGGGTCGGGCGAGTTGCAAAGGAACAGGGCGGCTGTTGATGACCAGGATGGTTTGTAAATAACAGTGCAGTTATGGGTTTAATGGGGGCGGGGCGGTGGAGATGTGCGGGATGGGAGTGTGTCGTGGTGTGTTGTTAATGTGTGGTGGGAGTGTGTGTTGGGAATGTGGTGGGAGTGTGTGGTGGGAGTGGGCGGTGAGAGTGTGGTGAGTGGACAGTGAAAATGGGCAGTGAAAGCGAGTAGTGAGAGTGAGAGGTGAGAGTGAGCATTGAGAGTGTGCAGTGAGAGTGGGCAGTGAGTGTGTGGTGAGAGTGTGTGGTGAGAGTGTGTGGTGAGAGTGGGCGGTGAGAGAGGGTAGTGAGAGTGTGCAGTGAGAGTGTGTGGTGAGAGTGGGCAGTAAGAGTGTGCAGTGTGAGTGTGCAGTGAGAGTGTGGTGTGAGAGTGTGCAGTGAGTGTTCAGTGAGAGTGGCAGGTGAGAGTGTGTGGTGAGAGTGGGCAGTGAGAGTGGGTGGTGAGAGTGGGTGGTGAGAGTGGGTGGTGAGAGTGGGCGGTGATTGTGCGGAGAGAATGGGCAGTGAGAGTGTGCAGTGAATGTGCGGCAAGAGTGTGCAGTGAGTGTGCGGTGAGAGTGTGTGGTGAGAGTGGGTGGTGAGATTGGCGGGTGAGAGTGGGCGGAGAGAGTGGGTGGTGAGAGTGGGCGGTGAGATTGGGGGTGAGAGTGGGCGGAGAGAATGTGCAGTGAGAGTGTGTGGTGGGAGTGTGCAGTGAGTGTGTGGCGAGAGTGTGTGGTGAGTGTGCAGTGAGAGTGTGTGGTGAGAGTGTGTTGTGAGAGTGGGCGGTGAGAGTGGGCGGTGAGAGTGGGAGGTGAGAGTGGGCGGTGAGAGTGTGCAGTGAGAGTGTGCAGTGAGTGTGTGGCGAGAGTGTGCAGTGAGTGTGCAGTGAGAATGTGGTGAAAGTGGGCGGTGAGAGTGGGCGGTGAGAGTGTGTAGTGAGAGGGGGCGGTGAGAGTAGACAGTGAGAGTGGGCAGTGAGAGTGCAGTGAGAGTGTGTAGTGAGAGTGTGTAGTGAGAGTGTGTGGTGAGAGTGTGTGGTGAGAGTGTGCAGTGACTGTGTGGTGAGAGTGGGTGGCGAGAGTGTGTACTGAGTGTGCAGTGAGTGTGTGGTGAGAGAGTGCGGTGAGAGTGTGCGGTGAGAGTGTGTGGTGAGAGTGTGTGGTGAGAGTGGGTGGTTAGAGTGGGCAGCGAGAGTGTGCAGTGAGTGTGCAGTGAGTGTGCAGTGAGAGTGTGTGGTGAGAGTGGGCAGTGAGAGTGGGCAGTGAGAGTGGGCAGTGAGAGTGGGCAGTGAGAGTGTGCGGTGAGAGTGTGCGGTGAGAGTGTGTGGTGAGAGTGTGTGGTGAGAGTGTGTGGTGAGAGTGGGCGGCGAGAGTGTGCAGTGAGAGTGGGCCACCGCGTCCGGTAGAGGTTGAGTGGTAAACGAGGTGAAAGTGAGGAGAGACACATAGGTAAAAGGGGCGAGTGAAGGATGTGAAGCACGAGGGGTGTACCCGAGATGTGGCGCGGAGCAGATCGGTGATGGGTCCAGTCCTGTGTGGTAACCAGGTGTAGAAGTAAACCAGAATAGCCCTGAACGATGATGGTAAAATCAAGAGTCATTCATACAGCTTCTACATGCCCAGTTAGAAGTTCTTCACTATTATCAACATTTTTACCAGCGTACAAAACATATAGACGGCCGAATGTGTTAACGGGCTATTATGTCTAAGTATATAAACAAGAGAGGATAAGTTTAAGTATAAGAATAAGTATGGCACTCTATCTTCCCACCACAAAATCTATTACATGTGATCTCTATGTGCCAGCTACAGGCTCACAGTTTGGTATACCACTCATAGTCCTCAAACACGGAGAATGGTTGGTTGGTTGTCGGAGTTTTACGTCCTGGCAACATCTAAGGTCATATCAGGACAGGTACCGACTTGTGACAGTTCGCACTCATGGTGACTTTATAGTGCTGCCCCACTGGGAAATCAGGACCGCCGGCACCATGAACCGATATCCCACTTAGTCAAATTATCCTAACAATAGTAACATTGAGCTAACCAGTCCTTGCCCTATCCTATTCAGTGTGATGGGGATGGGGAGGTGCTGGATATACATAGACAACCATACCTTGTACGTGTATCCAGAGAGGGCGGTAAAGTGATGGGTATGCACAGACATGTCTGTGTGCTAAGTGTGAAATTTTAAATCTCCATGTTCCTCTGCTAGCCAAAACCTGTATTTGTCTGTGCATGCATTCTTGTAGACATTTATTTTATCGATTCTTTTTTAAATATGGAGATGGCTGAATAAGTTGAACGCCTGCGTCTCGTGTGGCAGATCATGGAATTCAAACCCTGGTTTAGAATCCGAGCAAAATCCAATCAATGACTTTCAAAAGTTAGATTTGTCACTACTTAGCCTGCGTTCTTCGGAACATGCAAGTGGTGAAATAAGGAAGACCAGTTGTCCGCAATCGAAATTTCACTTGTTTAAATCAACGAATGTAACAATAACCAAAACCAAATATGGAATTCTTCTATATTATAAAGCAGTAAACTCGGTAAGAATAAGCTAGTCATGATCCATAGGCACCCGCTAGATTGATTGATTGATTGCCTGATTGGTAGCCTAGGCATATTCATGGGAGGTCATGGTGGATTATCCCCTACATAGCACCCTCCCCACCTCCAGGTGGGAAAGGAGATCATTTTTGCTGAGTGCTGCTTGAATATGGTTATTCTGGCCCATGTGTACCTAAATTTGGCAACTCGCCTGCCCACAACAAGGGAACGTACAGCAGGCTTCTAGCTCCATTTGACAACACGATAGTGATTCGGCCGACGCCCAGTATAACACTATTAACAGTCACGAACTTCATGAGCGGACAGGGCTTGCAGATTTTATGCGCTGACAGAGACGGGTAGACATAATTTGGTTGGTTGGTGTATTGGTGTGTTGGTGTGCTGGTTTGTTGGTTTGTTGGTTTGTTGGTTTGTTGGTTTGTTGGTTTGTTGGTTTGTTGGTTTGTTGGTTTGTTGGTTTGTTGGTTTGTTGGTTTGTTGGTTGGTTGGTTGGTTGGTTGGTTGGTTGGTTGGTTGGTTATTGGAATTTTACGTCCTGGCAACATCTAAGGTCATATCAGGACGGGTACCGACTTGTGACCGTGTGCACTCATGGCGATTGTATAGTGATGCTCCACTGGGATATCAGGCCGCCAGCACCATAACCTGATATCCCACTCACAGTCACACTATCATGGCACTGAGCCAATCAGTCCTTGCCCGATCCTAATCATGCCGACCGCCTGACTAGACTGACTAGGTGTACATTTTTATGTCATTAGTTTGACTCGACCAGGATTCGAACCCATGGGTTTCGAACCCCACGACCTATCAAAACAGGAGACGGAAGCTCAACTCATTCGGCCATCCTGTCTGGTCGTAGTCATAATCAGAGTGTGTACTGATATTTTTTCCATAACAATTGTGAATATGCAAAGTTGTTTTGGTAATGTTACAGCCCCTTTAATATGGTTATTTATTTGATCCGGCAACCAGCCACCTCCTTGGTTAACATCATCATTATATGCTCCCCAGCCTTCCAATGATGCATGTCTGGTTGATACTCATATTGCGTTCATCAATCCCAATTGGTTGGGACGAGTCAGAAATTCTCTCCAACCACCACTTCACATTTTCTCTGCCCTGAGTAGAAAAGGCCATGGTAAAGATTTTTTAAATTTTAATTATTTTGTTGTTCCGGTAATTTTTTTAGGGCATCTCCACATAATAAAGACTGCTGGAGAACACGCCGCTAACAATCCTAATAAATAACACAGTGTGCCACTTCCAGAAATTTCTCAATTTCATCATGTTTTTCTTCTTGAAGATTTATACTGCCTATTATGGATAAGCCTGAATAGACTTGTTTTCACCATTAGACAGTTTGTCCACAGAAAAGCCCGAGCCTACACTTTTACCAACCCAAGGGATTTTTAACCTCCCACACCACATAGACATGGTATGAGAGCAACCGGCCTTTGATGACGCTGTAAGTTATCCACAGCGGTGGAAATCCAAATTGGCAGAGGTGGGGGCAGGGGGAATCGAACCACCGACCTTCAGATTAGGAGTCTGACCTAAAATAAAGTCAGGCACTCTAACCACTCCGCCACAGAGGATAAATTAAAATGCAAAGATTTCAATTTGGTCGACGATATCTATATATATATATATAGCAACGTATATACTAAGTATATACTGATGTAAGATTCAGGCCCTAAAAATAGCAAACAAATCAAATGAACACCTGGAGCTACTATGGTGCCTAATAAAAACCGAGAAGCAGGCTAACATAGCCATAGCAAGCCTCTACAGACCACCGTCTGGGGATATTGAAACATTCCTTGAAACTCTAGACAAAAGCATAAATACAGTGAGAAAACTAACAAATGCAGAAATCTTTGTGCTAGGGGACTTCAACATAAACTACAGTAGCAATGACACAAATAAACTAATGCTACAAACCACTATCAAAATGCTAGGGCTACAGCAACTTATTACAGACAGCACAAGACTAGGAAACAATAGCTCAACAATTGACCTAATACTAACCAACTCAAACCATGCCACAAAATGGGGCACTAGAAGCTGGGGTATAAGTGACCATGAGCTAATATATGTAATGAGGAAAAAACTCAAAAACACAAGCCAATATAAATATAAGATGGGCAGATCCCTAAAAAACTACTCAAAAGAAACACTAAAAAACCACCTATATGAAAATATAGACAACCTCACAACAGACAGAGATGACACTGATATCTACTGGAATAACATTGTCACAGAAATAAAACAATCATTAGATGAGATGTGTCCCATAAAGAAACTAAAAATACAGAGAAACCAAGACCCGTGGGTAGACAGGGAACTGTTAACGCATATCGCAACAAAACGAAAGCTAGGTGACAAAGTGAAACGTACTAAAGACCCAGAGGATAAAAGGGTCTATAATACTGCCAGAAACAACTCCCTCAAAGCAGTAAGGACAGCAAAAAAGAAATATATAATAAAACAAGACAAGGACTGGGGAAGCAACACAAATAAGTTCAGGAAAAATGTAAGCTTACTATTCCCCAAAAATAAGATAGAAGAACGGATAAGCTTCCAGGATAAGGATGGAAATACACACACAGATAGTGATGCAGCAAACAAACTAAATACCCACTTTGCCATGGTAGGACAAAGGTTATCAAAGAAATTCACAAGAATCTGGGAAAAAAAGTCAAAAAATATCCAGGATGAAATCCCCACCTGCAAAACTGACCTAAAAGAACTAACACAACTAATAAATGACATAAATGAAAACAAACCAAGTGGAATAGATGGAATCCCCGCAAAAATACTAAAAGAGGCACTCCAAGCCATCCCAGATACCATGGTCGACCTGTTCAACATATCATTTGAGCAGGGACACTTCATCACAGCATGGAAGATGGCAACCATCACCCCCATCTACAAAAGTGGTGACAAACAAAACATGGGGAACTACAGACCAATATCAATCTTGCAAACACCAGGCAAGATAATTGAACAAATATTCCACAGGCACATAAATAAGCACCTGGAAAAAAACAATATACTAAACAAGAGGCAAGGAGGTTTCAGAAAACTACACTACACATCAAAAACAATAGCAAATGTAACAAGTGATGTGCTGGCATCATTGAACCAAAAGAAATTAGTTGGAGCAGCCTTCATCGACTTCAGCAAAGCCTTTGACTCTGTAGACCACAGCATATTAATAAGAAAATTAAACAACATGGGCATTAAATCCAAATCAATAAACTAGATAAAATGCTACCTAAACAACAGGCAGCAAAAAACTAAAGTAAATGCTACACTCTCAGACCAACAAACTGTCACCTGTGGTGTACCCCAAGGATCAGTCCTGGGACCACTACTATTTATACTGTACATAAATGACCTAGAAAATGAATGGAGACAAAATGTCTCCAGCTATATGCTGATGACACTGTCGTATATGCAGAAGGAAGCACAGCAGAGGAGGTAGCAACCAAACTGAAAAACCTCCTGCTAAAGCTGGATGGCTGGTGTGTGAAGCCAATAAAATAACCATCAATGCAAATAAATCTAAAACTGTACTCTTCTCACATACAGCAATCACAGGAAGAAACCTACAATGTACACTAGGAAACCAAACACTGGAAAGTGTAAATCACTACAAATACCTAGGCCTAGAACTAGATAGCCAGCTAAACTACAATCTGTGTGTAATAAAAATCATACAAAAAGTAAATCACAAACTATGGCTATTTGCTAAACTAAGAAACTATATGACACAAGATATGTCAATAAAAATCTTCAAAGGCATGGTACTCCCCTACTTTGACTATGGGGATGTAATTTACATGGGTGCTAAAAAAGAGCTACTTAAAAAATTGCAGATACTACAAAATAGGGCCCTGAAAATCTGCCTGAAAGTAGACAAACTACACCCCATTTATGACCTACACACAAGAACTAAAGTAAAGCTACTAGAAAACAGAAGGATAATCCACCTAAAAACATTAGCATATGGATATAGCCAAGACATTATGCATCTAAGCCAACCACTAAGGGACACCAGAGCAAGCAAGGCACCACTACTAAGGCAGACCAGAAGCCAGATCAAAGCCCATGAAAGGAGCACACTGGAAATGGCCGCCAAGGCATGGAATGCGCAAACGGTGAAAGAAAGACAAATCCCTAACCTAAAAACGTACAAAAAATATCTGTGCAAAATAAAAACTGGAAACCCCAACTGAACTGCACCACAAGGGGGCAGGTGATATGTCACGGCCCACCAACTGGACAGGCCAGGGCGGGATAACCGGAAATATAAAAGCCAGATAACATATCCAACAACAATATAAATCAAATCAAATTCAAACAAACATAACTCAACCACCTATTATGTACAGGCCTATGGACATGTAAATAAAATAGGCTAGTATAGAATTAAGTAGAAAAAAGCAGAAAACTCTTCCCAAGAAAACCGATAAACACTAACATAGAACCTTAAGAAAACATCTAACATAGTAATAAGAATAGAACAAAAATACAATGCCAAGAGGGCCCAAAAAAACTAACATAGGCTACTAAACGTAACAACAGACTATCTATCTACTACTGAAATGCAGACAATCAAATAACTTATCAGCAGCTACTGTTTGATAAGACAACACCAACACTACAGCTGGACAGCATTGAAAACAAGCCTGGGTACCCGGGCTTACATGCTATGGACAGTATAAATAGTGCCTCAATGAAAAAAAATATATATATAAATTTTTATAAATGGTGCTGCCCCCTCCCGCCGGTTCGATGAACCGGGCGGGAGGAAGTTGGCTATTCCACCAGCCGGCACCACCTGTGATATATATACTCCACTGATCTTGTCGGCTGCTCACTTCGCCAGTCGCCAGAAACGCCATACGATAGCTGTACTTATTATTTCATTTTTATTTGTAGCCCAGCCAGATACTTACCACATTGATAATTGATGTCGATAAAATAATAAAGACTGTATCCACCACACTGCCTTCGGCTTAATGCGTACTTACATATGTGTGTGTGTATATATATACAGGCTGTATATATATATATATACAGCCTGTCTCAAAAGGTGATCACTCTTTTTTTGTTTGTCCATTGTAACGATTGACACAAAAGAGCACAGAAACGGTTACACTGAAAACACAAGGAAATTTGCTTCAAATCAATATGTATTCTATTGGGATTATGAAACACCATGTAAAAAACAAATCAGTTTATCCTGAGCAAATGCATAAACAGATAGTATGTTGATTATTACAATGGACAAAGTTTTGTCCCATATTGCTTAGCACCTTTTGAGACAGTCTCATATATTCCCAGAGAAGAGATGGATAAGCACATACATATATAACACCGGGAAGTACTGATAACTACGAGTATGAGAGGCGGGCAATGTTATCTAATCTAAAAAGCTTAATCACGTGCACTGGCACGAGCGTCCCCCAGAGTGCTAAACGACACCCCCATTATTGCAAATGGCCAGATTTCGCCAATATTTGGACTCTCCCTTCGTGCTGTGCTGATTGCCTGTCAGACGCAATCATGAAGCAATTTAGAGTACATGGCTTTCTAGGCGTGTTTGCACAACGACAGCGCCCTCTTCAGGTTCTTCACGTCGAATAAACACTTAGCAGCTGCATTGCCACAATGCATGCGGCAGATTGAGATGTAGTTACCAGGTAAGAATGCCCATGTCAGGACGCCTGGGTTCTAGGTCATGTACGAAGTTACTTACACTTATATATCTATGTGCGTGAGTATGTATACCTATATGTAATACATGTTATATACATGCATATACATATTACACATATATAATAGAATATAGCATTATCATCAAATCATATTTTCTTTCATTGTCTCTGTTTCGAATATTACAATGTATATTATGGGGTACAGTGAGTAAGTTACACGACAGTTGGCGCCACAAGCGGACCTGAGGTTAGGGTAGGTTAAATCAGTCAGTGACTAAGTCGAGGCTCCTCAAGCCTATGACTGACAGAGTAGACGCTGAGGAGCAGGTGGAAACTTCCGGCCATATTATATTCGTATAATGATTTTACTGTATATATATATATATATATATATATATATATATATATATATATATATATATATACCTACGTGTATACGACGTATATACTGATGAAAGCAAATACGCAATATATATATATACTGGAAGAATAGACTAGAAGGAATCTTGTCCTTGTTTAAGGCCCTGTCACATTACGGCGTATGGCGGGAGCGTATTGAAAACCTACGTAGGTCCTGCGCGTGCCGGCCTATGATGACATTTGGTGACCTTTCGGGTAGTTTTGAGCGTATGTGTAACCTATGAGGAGCGTACGAGGAGCGTACGAGGAGCGTATGAGAGCGTACTGTGACATTTTTTGACAGTTTTGATTGGCATATGGAACCTATGCGTAGCGTATGCGTAGCGTATGCATAGCGTATGAGCGTATGAGTAGCGTATGAGTCAAGATCGATGTCGAGACCTATGGCATATGCTTGGAATACGCTGTGCATACGCTGTGCATACGCTAGGAGTACGCTCCCATACGTAACTCGTAGGTTATGCGTACGCTACATACGCTAGACATACGCCGGTGACGCAAGTTGAGCGTATGCGTAACCTACGCCGGCGCACCCCTAGCGTACGAGGAGCGTACACCAGCGTACGAGGAGCGTACACCAGCGTACGAGGAGCGTACACCGGCGTATGAGTAGCATATGAACCATACGCTCCCATAGGTCGAGATTTTTTGAGCACGCACAAAAATATTTGGACGGACGGACGGGAGAAAGCGTATGGCGGCGTACAATGGCATAGGCCGGCACATGACGGCCTATGCGTAGCGTACGCGTAGCGCATGCATAGCGTATGGTGGCGTATGCCGACGTATATGACGTAATGCGCCTACGCCGCCGTACGCTCCCGCAAAAAACCCTAATGTGACAGCCCCTTTACATCCCTATAATATTGCAATATAAAGTACATATAGTATGCATGCATGCATGCATGCATGCGTACATACATACATACATACATACATACATACATACATACATACATACATACATACATACATACATACATACATCCATCCATGCATGCATGCATGCATGCATGGACTTACAAAAGAGGTGGTTCAAAGACAATCACCAAACAATTTCAAAGCAGTCACCCTCCTGTTCATCCTCAGTGGGCACAAACTGTCCAGATTCAAAGCTGCTAACCTGAATACCCACACAAAGCTCTACTGTGGAGAAAGACACTGGCTGGTTGAAATTGTGCAGAGTGTGTGATGGCGTGCTTGGGAAGGGATGGATAAAGGGTGGCCTAGTACAGGAAGCTGACTCAGCCGGTCTGTCCATCCGGAATATCCTCAAACATGTCTAGATCAGGTGATGTGTAGATGAGGTCATATGATCGCCTGACCCAATCACTACACCACTCACTACATCATCCACGATACCGACCACTACTCACTACACCAGTCACTGCATCAATCACTACACCACTCACTACATCATCCACGGTACCAACCACTACTCACTACACCAGTCACTGTACCAATCACTACACCACTCACTACATCATCCACGATACCGACCACTGCTCACTATACCAGTCACTACACCAATCACTACATCCATGATACCAATCACTACATCATCCATGCTACCAACCACTACTCACTACACCAGTCACTGTACCAATCACTATACCACTCACTACATCATCCACGATACCGACCACTGCTCACTATACCAATCACTACACCAATCACTACATCATCCGATGCCAACCACTACTCACTACACCAGTCACTGTACCAGTCACTGTACCAATCACTACACCATCCACGATACCAACCACTACTCACTATACCAATCATTACACCAATCACTACATCATCCGATGCCAACCACTACTCACTACACCAGTCACTGTACACATCACTACACCACTCACTACATCATCCACACTACCAACCAGTACTCACTATACCAGTCACTGCACCAATCAATACATCATCCATGATACCAACAACTACTCACTACACCAGTCACTGTACCAATCACTACACCACTCACTACATCATCCATGCTACCAACCACTACTCACTATACCAGTCACTACACCAATCACTACATCATCCATGATACCAACCACTACTCACTACACCCGTCACTGTACCAATCACTACACTACTCACTACATCATCCACAATACCAACCACTACTCACAATACCAGTTACTACACCAGTCACTGTACCAATCACTACACCACTCACTACATCATCCACGATACCAACCACTACTCACTACACCAATCACTACCAGTCAGTACACCACTCACTACATCATCCACAATACCAACCACTACTCACTACACCAATCACTACACCACTCACTACATCATCCAGGATACCGACCACTGCTCACTACTATACCAGTCACTGTCCCATTCACTACACCAATCACTACATTGTCCACAATACCAACCACTACTCACAATACCAGTTACCACACCAGTCAATATGCCAGTCGCTACCCCCCCAGCCACTATACCAGCAACTACACCGCTAACTACACTATCCACTATACCAATCACTACTCACTATAGCACCACTAATTACATCATCAACTATACCAATCACAACTCACAATACCAGTCACTATACCAGTTACTATACCAGTCACTACACCAGTCAATACGCCAGTCACACAGTGCAGTCACTACACCAGTCACTACACCAGTCACTACACCAGTCACACAGTCCAGTCACAGACCAGCCACTACACCAGTCACAGACCAGCCACTACACCAGTCACACAGTCCAGTCACTACACCAGCTACTACGCCAGTGACTACACCAGTGACTACACCAGTCCAGTCACTACACCAGCTACTACGCCAGTCACTACACCAGTGACTACACCAGTCATACAGTCCGGTCACTACACCAGTCACAGACCAGCCACAATGACCAGCCCTTTGAACAGTCACCACACCACCGACCACACTAGATGAGACCGACTACTTAGACAGACCATTCAAAGCAGACTAGACCACCCAACAAAAGAAAAAAATAGTGTTGTGCTGGCGACCAGACTGTGTGCATTGATTGTGACTTTTAATGGGATGTCCTTTCTAATACTAGCAGCTAACCAACCCACCCGGTGGTCACAGATCTGTCGGTAACAAATCCACTGTCAAGTCTCTTTGCGTGCTTATTGCACAAGGGTGCCTTCTTCTGGCCTGAATGACACTAGTGCCGTCTGAAGTCACTAGAATATAGTTCCATAGCGAATAGCAAAATAGCTCCGTAAATGTGCCATACAAATCTAACTAAATTATTGTACTTAATTGTATTTGAAGGCATCATAATCTTAAGTCTTTGTGATAACAGTATTTTCAAATGACCTTCACCTTTCGGCTTCGACACATCTGAAATCACTCCGCTCATGTATTTGGACTATTGCATAAGCTTACAGATATGAAAAACCATGTCTTTCAATTGATCGCAAAGTGGGCTAGGTAAAGAGGTGCATCAATATCCTGGTATTATCACTCAGCTTCAGGATCGGCAATGTAAACAATGTCTTTAGCAAAATGGCCTTTTTAGGTCCAACTTCAGTCACTGCATACAGTAAATAGAACCATTTAAAAATGTGTGGTGCCCAATGTAAAATTGTAACATATCTTCGCTTAATGACAAAACCTGATGCAATCATCAAATTTTCTAAACCAAAGCACCTAACTAGATGTTATCCTACATATCCAACCTAGATACTGGTGCGCTGATTAAACATTTATTACAGTTCGGTGTTCCTATCCTATGCCGTTATGATCTAAGCTGGATAAACAAAGCCCATATCCAGCATTTCGACGTGCACATGAAAATAAAATTGTCATGTTTTCACTACAAAGATAACCCTTTAAAATAAAGATTT
Organism: Branchipolynoe longqiensis; assembly: GCA_030323885.1. Taxonomy (NCBI): domain Eukaryota; kingdom Metazoa; phylum Annelida; class Polychaeta; order Phyllodocida; family Polynoidae; genus Branchipolynoe; species Branchipolynoe longqiensis. The sequence goes on from CM059188.1 coordinate 33,604,677, forward strand.
ACTTCAATCTAAAGTAAAGTAGATTATAACAGTCAACCTAATATTCTCAATCAAAAATCTTAATTTTTTTTAAAAGAAAGTAATTTAACACCGCCACATTATAGGACTAAAGGGTGTTATTCTAGGCGCCACCTATCCATTGCGAGTTGGTACATTGCACAGGTTTCCTCTCAAAGAAGAAGAGTCTTGGGTGTTGGTACCTGGATGTCAAGGTCACCACTCTCCTCACGTTACGCGCCCAATCAGCCTATTACGGCGGTGCTGAAAAACCACCGCCAGGCGCGCCACCATGAAAGCTGATAACGTGTTGCCACCCCTCCGCCGATCCCATTAACAGTCGTGCCCAGTACTCTCTGCCACTGCGGAGCCAATTACTGCGCTCAGAGAAGTTCTATATTCGGCTGGGTGTATTGTACTCACTCAAAACGGTATACCGGGTCAGTTGGAATAGTATGCTGGCATATAGTATGATAGGATGAATATGCTGTCTCAAGGGTAGGAGGGGAATTGAACATGGGCAAAATATTATACACACTCAAATGTCAGAAACAAAAAACCTGGGAATCCTCCAACACATATTTCTCGCAGTGGCGAGTGAGGTCGGGGGTGGGTGGTGCATATGAAGAACCAAGAGCGGTCTTCGAACCTATACTTCTGCTATTCCGGGACAAGTGTCCTAACACAAGTAGACTATCTAGACTTCCTGATGTAATCAACCTCCCACACCTACCTGTGTATGGGCATTTCACCTGGAGTGGTCAGTGCAACTCACTCACTACATATTCATCTAATCATAACATCACCCATACAAATTACCTATTTACACGAAATGTTTTTGCGTCGTGGGGTTTCTTGAGTTGGTCGTGAGGGGTTGAGAGGTGGGTTGCAAATAGGAAACATTGGCTACTCTTTCCCATAAGCAGCAAGGGGTCTTTCATATACACTTTCCCACAGACAGGACAGCACATAACACAGCCTTTGATGAACCAGTTGTGGACCACTGGTTGTGAGCTAGCATCCTAACTATTAGGCTATCTAGGCTTCCTGGTGCAAGCAACCTACCCAGCCCTAACTGTACAGGTGGCATTTCAACTGGGAGGTCAGTGCATTTGACTACACTCATCCACCTGGGATTCTAAGTCTCATACTTACCATTACAAATATTCAGATAACGCATTTACAGTACATAATATAGGGTCACTCTCCTGAAAACTGGTCAGCATGAGATGGGATTTTAAAACATCAATAAAAAACCTTCCTACTTATTTTTTTCCTTATACTTTTCATATTCATGTTCAGATTTGATGAAAGAAATAAGGGAAATAAAATAAAACTGTGTGCAACTTTGGTCTTTTTAGTTATGAACTGTTTTTGTACCAAAAAACCCCATTTTACAGTCAGCCATTTGTAACATGACATATGGGACGTGGTTGAATCCTTATTAACATCTTGTATTGCATTGATATATCAAACAAAACAGTTCCCAAATCAAAGAGGAAGTATGTATTAACATGTATGCATGCTTAAATTTAAAAAAAAAAAATTGTTAATGTCTTCAGAAATAACATTACAAATTTCCGTCACACGTGTAACCGTGGTGTCTGGATGCCACACAAATATTGTACACTAATTATTCAGTGAATAAAGCATGGCTGGGAATTACTTTTTTTTTATCAATATAAGCACTGGATATTTCTGTATATTATGCCACGATTAATATGCTTCTAAGTATGATATCATTTAATTCTGATTAGATATTTATTAAGCAAACTGTGTGGTGTCCTAAACATGTGTTACACGTGTGATGCACATGTTATACTGCCATAAGAGATATCTTATTCATGGACTACACCTTTATTTTTTATCTCATCAATTTATATTTTACATAGATGTAAAGGGGAGATTTCCAGCTTTCATTTGCAACCAAAAAATGTAAAAAATTCAAATATTAAATTTTAACTCTCCATGTGACACATCTGGCCAGTTTTCAGGAGAGTGACCCATTAATATACAGAGATGGTTCAACACGATACAGCACACAGCATGTACAGCATCCGGGTCATGGCACCAACATTGCGGGTTTTTGTTTGTTTTTGCAAATGGGAAACATTTCAATTAGAGTGGGATTCGAACCCATACTTCTTGCCATTCCGGGGGCTAATGTCCTAACCATTATTCTATCTCGGCTCCCTGATGCAATCAACCTACCTGTGTATGTGGTACTTTATGTGGGGAGGTCAGTGCATCGTACTACACATTCTTTTCCCATTCCATTCTTAGAGATTACATTAGTTTTACGCTTTTCATTTTATTTTTAGCTACATCCCCATCATCTCAGATTCCCTGCATTCAGACAGTACTGTGATAAAACGCAAGAGAGGGGTGTCAAGCTTGTTTGATTTTCTTTTAAAATGATTCAGCAAGAGAAAGACAACAACCAAAAACCATCACTATAATTAGCCGAATAGAAAACACTGAGCCAACAACATCAACAACAATAACAAGGAATGAGTGAGACGATGATCAATCGTTTGGCTACCTGCCCTTTTTGAATCGGTTTTACACAATAATTTGTGCGGACGGTCGAACACCCCTCCTTAGTAGTAGGATTTCAGAGGTGAAATTATGGAATGGTGATTTAAAGTTGCATGGTCCGATAGTTTTGAGGTTTATTTGCCATTTTCGAAAATAAATACATTAGATTAATCATATAGCATCCTATCTCAGATAGACTTTAGTTTGATGTAACTTTTATTTAATTGGCTAACTTTGGATATATTTGATGTGAAAACATGCCAAATCAATTTTGGCAAGCACGTCAAAGTTCTTGAGACAATTGGCTTCAGTACTAACATGTTCTATTAAACTGATGCATTACGCCCTTCTATGCAGAAACAAATGCTTAATAAAGTGCACCCGTATGGAAGTTGAACATGTAGAATCAAATCTAAATAAGTGTGTTGGTTTTAACATTTTTATGCGTTTCATCGGACTAGGCAGCTTAAATCTTTATTTTTTTTATTTTAAAAGTGTTCTTACCTTGCCTGCGTCTGTGCAGCAGTCAATACACGTGACCTGGATGTTGCCGTGTACTGCCCCGGGGATTATTTGAACCCTCTGAAGGTCACTCGCCAGCAGCACAATGTCACACCCCGCGGCGTACACCTGCAATAAAAAAGGAAGCAGTGTCAGAGAGGAGCTCAAAGTCACATTAATGTCACTTCATTCCAGTGTGTGTGTGTGTGTGTGTGTGTGTGTGTGTGTGTGTGTGTGTGTGTGTGTGTGTGTGTGTGTGTGTGTGCGTGTGTGTGTGTGTCGCCGGGAGTGGTGTGGGAGAATGACACCTTTCCTTCCTCCATCTATCTAATAGGTATATAGGGCACAGGGTGGGGTGGTGGAGTCACCTTTGTCAACAACCCTACCCCCACCCCACCCGACCTTCAGTAAAACCTTTGATACAACATACGCACAGTAAAAGGGAGTATTAGTGGTGGCTACACCAGACCGAGTTGTAACAAATAAATAGAATAACTTTATTGTCGATGATATTTGCATAATATCTTATACTCCACAAAATAAATATTTTGTTAAAATAAAGCAAAGCTCCAACATGCTCCTGCTTATATACTATTATATATATAAGCAACATCATTCACTTTTCTTCTTTTTTTAATGAAGAGTCCAGTGCCCGATTCTCATTTGGCAGGTTGTTCATTTGAACCCCCCAAGTTCGAACCATGGCTGAGTTAAACCACCGACCTGACAATCGATAGTTGTCGCTACCTAGCCTGGCGCTCGGCATTACTAGGTTTGTTTGTTGTTGTTTTACGTCCTAGCAACATCTAAGGTCATATCAGGATGGGTACCGACTTGTGACAGTACGCACTCATGGCGATTTTATAGTGCTGCCCCACTGGGAAATCAGGCCGCTGGCACCATGACCCGATATCCCACTCAGTCACATTATCCTGACACCGAGCTAACCAGCCCCTGCCCTATCCTAATAATGCCAAGCACCAGGCTAGGAAGCGACAAGTATCAATTTTTAAGTCATTGGTTTGACTCAACCTGGAACCGAACTCGCGAACTCCCGATCTTCCACATGCAAGGCCTGTGCTGTACCGATTTGGCCACCGCGCCAGGTCGGCATTACTAGGAGCAAAGAGCAATGGGATGAGGAAAATAAATTGTTCGCGATTGAGATTCCCCCTGAGTAATCAATAAATATATATGTGTATGTGTGTGTATGTGAGTGTGTGTGTGTGTGTGTGTGTGTGTGTGTGTGTGTGTGTGTGTGTGTGTGTGTGTGTGTGTGTGTGTGTAGTGTGTGTATTTAAAAGATTAATTACAAATAAATAAAATAAGAAAATCAGGCGCGGACAAATCCTGGGCTGTTGGGTGGCTTTTTACACAGGTCCAAACCCCCACATCCTGCAGCCACAAATCTCCGGCTGAAACAAAGTAAGTTCACACCACACGGGGGGGGGGGGGGGGGGGGGGGGGGGGGGGAGACTCACTCCGCAATCGCGTGCCAGTCAGGTGTGAAGGGATGCTGGGTGTGCAGGTGCCGACGGGGATTGTGGTGACAAGGGCTCTGACCTCTCAGGCTGTACTGGCACACAGGGGCTAGGCCACCAGTACTGTCACTACCGCTTCCATCCATCCATCGATAGGCTGGGGCAATTCATAACAAAACGCAGAAACTAAACCCCCACTAGCTGAGCCCGGACATGACGTTTGTTTGTTTTATGTGCTTGCAACAGCTAAGATCATATCTGTAGAATAATAAGGTGGTAGCCATACAAAAAGTCCTTTATTCCCGATACAACAATATTAGGATGGGTACCGACTTGTGGCAGTGCCCACTCATGGCAACTTTATAGTGCTGCCCCACCGGGAGACCAGGTCGTCAAGACCCGATATCCCACACAGTCACATTATCCTGATACATTCCTTGTTATATTATATTAATGCTCAGCGCCATGCTAGGTAGCGACAAATATCAACTTTATAAGTCGATGGTTTGACTCGGCTGGGATTCGAACTCTCGACCTTTCACACGGGACGCCTGATTCGGCCACCGCGTCCAGTGCCCGGATATGAAGCTCTTTGGATATTACCGACATCAAAACGAGGCTGCAGCTCTAACAAGTTTCTGGCCGGATTTCAAATGTTTGCAATAAAGGATATAACAAATTCAATCTTGGATTCACTTAACTAGATTGTGACCGAATTTCAAATGTTGGCTATAAATGATACATACATCACAAATTCAATTTAGAAAAGTTAATAGAAATTAGAAGGCAAATGTAGAGTTTGAGATGGAAGAGAAGACAAGAGCTTTGGCATGCTTGCCAAGATTAATTATGAAGGTGTGCAATTTAAATAAGAGAAGTCGGGTTTTATGAGGGTATTTTTTTTTTGGTGCTGATGGTTTTACCCACACACTTTTGCGTTGGTGTATCAGGGGAGCACAGGGTGTTGACGCAATCCGGCTCGACTTGACCATTGTGCCACCCAGACGTCAGTTCTATATAGACACCCCCTAAACTGAGCTACATCATCATGTGGTATGAGAGCATCACAAGGCATGTCCTATCCTCCCCTGAGGACGGGCTGACCATCCCAGCCATCACGGATCGTATGGCACTGGGAGGGTGAGACTGAGGTGTGCATGTGTGCTTTGTTTCGGAAGGGGAGAGGATGTCAGATGAAAAGGGGGAGGGGAATGAGGGGGAAGGTGGACAGGGGGAGAGGGAGCGAGAGGGAGAGGGAGAGGAAGGGAAGGGGAAAGGGGAAGGGGAAGGGGAAGGGAGGGGAAGGGGAAGGGGAAGGGAGAGGGAGAGGGAAGGGAGAAGGAAAGGGTGAGGGAGAGGGAGGGGAGAGGGAGAGGGAGGGGAGATGGAGGGGAGAGGGAGGGGAGAGTGAGGGGGAGGGGGAGAGGGAGAGGGAGAGGGAGAGGGAGAGGGAGAGGGGAGCAGAGGATGAGAGGGAGGAGGGGAGCTGGGTGAGAGGGGGTGAGAGGGGGAGGAGGGGGATGAGAGGAGAGGAGGAGAGGGAGGAGAGGGAGGAGAGAGAGGAGCGGGAGGAGAGGGAGGAGAGGGAGGAGAGGGAAGAGAGGGAGAGGGATAGGGATGGGGATGGGATGGGAAAGAGGATGGGGGAGGTGAGAGGAAGGAAGGAAGGAAGGAAGGAAGGAAGGAAGGAAGGAAGGAAGGAAGGAAGGAAGGAAGGAAGAGGAATGAGAGAAGGGGGACGGGGACAGTAAAAATACCAAGCATTCAATACTGTCACAGTGTCAGGGATAAAAGAACTAAATAAACCAAACCACAATTAACACCTCCAGAAAGGTAAGGTACCCCATTAGCGAGGTGACCTACTAAACAAGGCAGTTACACTGCCAATAATGGCTTATATAATCTACAACCTTCCATCAAAACAGTAAAGTTCTGAGGCTCCAAATGAAACCTCATTTGGAGGCCTTAGGCATTGATTTGAACGTGTTGGAGGATGCCAAAGTCCCAGAACATCCCCCGTGGTCATTGAGGAAGCCGTCGGTTATCCTCCGACTCACGGAACTGAGGAAGTCTGGGACACATCCACTCGAATACCAAGGAGTGCATGCAGAGATTCAAGGCCAGTTTGCAGACCACCTCTCCATATACACTGATGGTTCGAAAGACCAAAGCCGAGTAGCTACTGCGGCAGTCTTCCGACGGAAGAAATATGGCATACGCTTGCCTGATCAGAGCTCGATTTTCACTGCGGAAGCCCGAGCACTCCTTCTCGCTTTGGAGTGTATCGAGGTATCCAACCACACTAACTATGTTATATACAGTGATTCGTTCTCCTGCCTCCTGGCTGTTGCTGGACTGAAAACGAATCACCGTATTCTAGTAACGGTCATTTATAAAATGAACCAACTGGCAACGGATGGGTATGACATCCACCTGTGCTGGGTGTCTGGCCATGCCGGCATACAAGGAAATGAACAAGCTGATCGGGCTGCGAAGAAGGCCCTGAACTGTGATCTTGAACCGCTCTGATCCCTCACTCTGATCTGAAACCACTAATAGCCACCCACATAAAATCCAAATGGCAACATGAATGGGATAAAAACATTAATAAACTTAAAGAAATTGAACCATCTGTGGGAAAACCACCACAGACTCATGCGGGAGGTCAACAGGACCAAGTGGTCCTTAGCCGCTGCCGTATTGGCCACTCGCGGCGTACACATGCTTTTCTGTTCAAGGGGGACCCTCCCCCTGAATGTATTGGGTGTCAGTCCCCACTTACACTCAAACATATTTTGTTGAATTGTGTAGATTTCTTGGCCCTGCGCCAACAGTTTTACACTGCAAGCAGCATGCACAACCTTTTCACAAAAGTAAAACAAGAAAACATTTTAGCCTTTTCAAGGGCAGCTGGACTATATCATCACATATAGTCCCTTAAACAAATTAGATCAATTAACAACCTTTAACTTTTATCTTAATTCTATTTCCTTCAGCCACAAATTATGCAACTGTGAGCTTTTTAAATCCATGGTGTACTGACACAAAATTGATTCTGTACTTTTGCATCCTGTAAAAGCGATGGTTGAATAAAAAACAAACAATTCTCACCGTGAATATGGCCTATGCTGCCGACACGGCGTAAAGAAACCACCAATCAATCAATCAAAAACTAAACAGGACTCAAAGTACAGCATTCAAAGGCAAAGTGCTACGCGCAACTGAAATGCACAAGCGATCTAAACTGGGCACTTAAAATTGCATAATCCAATGATTTTGAGTTTCTGTCATTTTCTGAGATAAATATATTAGCTTAAAAGTTATTATCTACCTTGTTTTAGTTTAAAGGAACTTTCATTTTAAATGGCTAACTTTGGAGATATTTAAAGTGCAAACCTTCATAATTAATTAAATTGACACCAGCAGTAACAGATTCTATTAAATTTACTCCGCATTCCCTTCTATGTGGCAACAAATGCTTAATAAGTGGATCAGTATCTAAATTAGACATGTAGGCTCAAATCTAGGTAATTGCTTTGGTTTGGAAATTTGATGCTTTTATCGGACTATGCAGCTTTAAGGAGGTTAATGGCAGTAATGCATAGGAGCTCAGAACACCCCCCAATAGAGGATGTCTACTTTATGTGCTGGAGGGGGGGGAGGGGGGTCGTTAAACCAATAAGGAGCTCAGAAAAACGATATGTACACGCACAAACCGTAAAACATGAGCAGAGCAACAGCCATCTACTAAAGCTACCTACGTCGTCCCAAAACCAGTAATAAAGTGAGTGTGAGGATGTGGGTCATCAACGTCCATTAAAAGCACTCTATTCAATCAAATAATATTTATATAACCTTTAAAGAGCTTACAAACAACCAAACGAGGCCTAGCAGACCAAGGTTGGTTGATTTGTAACAGACAGGCTCCACAGATCGACCACTTCCCTATATCAATCACTTTATTTGGGTCCCAAACGATCGCCCATACAATACTATTGCAACGATAAAATACCTCCCATAACCAACCACCTCCGTAAATGGACCATTTAAAGTCGGTCCCATGGTTGAAGCATCAAGGGCGCTTGATGTATGGAAGTCCCAACATCTCCCGACCAGCCACTGCAGGGACAAATAGTTTTGCGCCTGCATGGACATGTTCTTGCTGGTGTGAAACCTATATTTGCTCCCCGAGAGAATGCCGCTGGTAACTTGCAAAAGCCAGCAGCACTTCAACACTTTTGCAGGCAGCTTTCATGAAATGTGCTAAATGGAGAGCGGCAGTCAAGTAATGAAAGCAGTCTTTGTCGCATCGCGACCGACAGCATGATGATGATGATGACGTCCTGGCAACATCTAATAAGGCCATATCAGTCAATGGTGTGAATGTGAAAATGTGTGTATTTTTCTGATCCAATGTAGCTTCATATTATGTTCCATTCTAAGTCAATTCACCACGTCATCGTTCTGGAAGCAGTTCTTGAAACTAAGACCTTCAAATTGAACATTAAGCAGATTTAGTGTTTATGTGACATATAACTTATAAGGCGTACGACATGTACTTAGATGCCACGACGGGTGTGGAAACAACACCATTTTCATGTAAACATTAGTCGCCACCATGTAAAACCATTGATAAAATCTGGCTCAGGAAGTACATTATTTATACAACTTACAAGTAAAGTAAAGAGATTAAGTATATATAAATTAGATGGTTTCGGACTATCTCACTACAAATGTTCACTAAACTTCAGCTTCTGTACATTGCTGCATTCAGGGAGGGTGGTGGTGGAGATTGCTTGATCGGAGACAGTTTAACACTGTGTCGACATCCAAATACTGCGAACCATTTGTAGAATTCATTTTGTTACTTTGGCTTTGAAGAAAAAGAAGTCTTCACCAGAGTTATGATTATATTTAATATTCACACACACAACAGTCTGAAATCGGCAAATTTGTGTCATATGACAGCAAAATTAATCCCACACAATTTTAACATGGTTAAAATTGTGCAAAATAATATCAGAATTTACCTCATAGTACATAACCAAAATTACAAGAGGCGATACAGTCAGCTGTCCTTAGGAATTGTAAAATGTATTCATGCTTTGCATTTGTAAAGTGGGCAGACATAATATTTACATTAGAATATTGTTGGTACAAGGGCAAGAAATGCACACATTTTAGACTGTGAGAGTGTCAGAGGGCGCTAATACCCTATGCATTCCAGGGTTACTACTCCCTTTAGTAAAAAGGCATGTGTAAAAAGGCAGTGAAGCACTGTCTGCCTCTTCAAGCAGAGAACTCTCAAACCAAATGTTGATGAACCTCTGAAGCACCTTTACTGAACCCAAACATTGAAACAATGGATTGCAAAACATTTGTATGTCGTTCTGGATGGGCTCAATCAATCAATAGTTCCATCCTCTAGTCGAGGGTTGGATGCAATGGTTCTCCACTTGTCCCGATGTTGTGCTGTTCTGATAGACTGTGAATAATTCAAGCCTGTCCACTGTGAAATATTTGTAAACCATGATGTTCTTGGTCTCCCTCTCCCTCTGCTGCCATTCACCTTCCCTTCCAACAATGTACGGTATATTGAACCTGGATGGGCTAATGAAGTGGAATTAAATATTTTTTTGAATATGATAATTTAAGCATAGTAGGCAATCGACTCTTTTTGTTTTGGTTCGCTGGGTAAATGGTGGTTCTTTGCCGAGTACTCATAGTGATGAGCGATATGGTGATATGGCACAATGGGTTGTTGAAGCTTTACACTAATTGTACTAGTTTTCACTTACATGATCATACACAATTATAGATAACATTCAGAGTATATTGGGATGTTTGTCGTTTAATGATCAATGCTCTAATACCTCCCCCATTCCTGCCAGAAGCAAATCACCAGTTATATATGTATATATATATTTGTTCTTGTTGGTGGTAATTCTATTACCCAAATCCAAGGCATATACCAATTGTATTTAATAATGCATCAATAATTTGCAAATTCCATCAAGCAGTCTTTAATTTTAATACACACTAATACATATTTTCCTACCGTCCTGATTTGACCTTATATGTTTGCAGGACGTAAAACTCCAACAACCAACCAACATATTTTCTTGTTTCTATTAAACAAAAATAATGTACGGAATAAAATAGCTAAGGCGAAGCACTCAGTAAGTATCCAAAATGCCACTCTCCAACCCCCAATCCGGATTTTCCCCCTCCTTTGCACACTCATTACCATACACCCCCTTCCAATTGCTTGGGGTGCACACAAACACACACACGGGGGCCCGTCATGTGATCCCCGGCCCCAGCAGACGACAACCAGTGGCGACTCAATCAGACCCGGGGCTCCTTCCCGCGCAAAAGTGCATCGGTACAATCAGGCTTTTTATTGGCGTCCGGTGTGCAGATGGAAGGCGGCACTGATAGCCTGTTTCTGTATGCTGGATCACGCCACGTCCCAGCTCAGCACACCCACCCACCCCGCCCCCAGTCTCTCCGCCCCATTGGGCCTGCCCCCTATGTCCCACGCACCACCACCCTCAGAATGCCTCCAAGCATAAATTTATTTTTTTAACCGATGCATAAATCTTACTGAGAGAAACCCCACCCATGAACCAACTCGAACAGTATAGTAAGATAAAACGCTTTGGGTTTTCCAAACATAAATTCTCGCCTAACACTGTAAGTGTCTAAAATTATAACTCATGGATAATCAAACTGGAAATGTATTTAAGCTCATAAAAGAGTCATATCGTATGGGGCTTTAATGTAGTACTTTGCAATTGCATGTGAATAGAGATATAACCGGCTCATCACGTTAGTGGGTCCTTATTATACATACCTACATACACATACACACACATACACACACACACACACACACACACACACACACACACACACACACACACGCACACACTTCCAGTTCCCCATCTCCAAAGACCCTATAACACTAAGATGGCTCACTCCCTATCTCTCCCATGGTAATGTAAATCTTCTAGTGCCATCTTGTGGTGGGTTTGATCAGCCCACCCTGCTGGCTGGCACATGTAAACACATAGGCCTACAAGGCGAGAGGGTGAATTTAAAATAAAAAAGAGAGAGATTGCCTGTCATTTGGATTTGGCCAATCATTTGGCAAATGATTTGGTCATTTGGATTTGGCTAGACTACTGCCTGGTCCCCACCACCCTCTACCCCGCCCCCCCCCCCCACCCTCATTCCCCCGCTCTCTGCCCCTCCCACCCTCCACCCATCCCTCCTCCCGGCTTCACCGCATTCCTCCTCCCTCCACCGGCCTCCCCTTCCCTCACTCCCCTTCCAGCCCCCTCCCCTCCCCCTCCCCCTGCCTCACTGCCCTTCCCATCCCCACCCTTCCCTATCTCCCTCTTCATCCACCTAACCCAGCGCTCTCACAACACACCTCCATCCCGGTTCTTCCTCCCTCCCCACACTCCTTCTTCCCCCCTCTCCTCACCCATCTCACTTGGTGCTCTCACACCACACCTCCCTCCCCCTCCCCCTTCCTCTCCGGCTCCTCCTCCCTCTTCTCTCCCTCCTTCCTCCCCCACACTCCCTCTTCCTCCCCCACACTCTCCCCCTCCCCCACACTCAACCCCTCCCCCTCCTCACCCACCTCAGTCGGCGCTCTCATGCCACACTTCACGTCCCCCTCCCTCTCCCTGATGTAAGCGGGGGGAGGGGGGGGGGGGTCCCCACTGGTTGTGTGTTGCTACTCCTATAGAACTCCCACCACCACTGCTACCCCAACCCTGCCGCTCCACCCCACCCACCCCCACCACCCCCACCATCCCACCACCCCACCCACCCCCACCACTATACACACATTCTGTGTGGTGGGGGTTGATGGTGTGTGTGGTTTGGGTGTAGGTGGGGGGGTGTAGGTGTGTGTATAGGGGGTGTGTGTGGTGGAGGTGAAGGTGGTTTGTGGTGGAGTTGTAGGGTCTATATTCTTGCAGAGCGACACCTCACAATGTTTAGCATCCCCAAACCCCCACTACACACCTACACCCTCACCAAAGCCCTAAACCTCCACCACACACACCTAAGCGCCCCACCACACGCCTATACCCCGACCACCACACCACACACCCACCACACCTACACCACCACCACACACACCTACACCTCAACCACACATACCTACACCCCATGACACACACTTACACCACCAGCACACACACCCACCACAGACCTCCAGCACACACATACCTATACCCCACCACATCCCTAAGCCCCCACCACACACCTACCAAGCGACAGCAGGGTTTCTTCTCACACTCCAATGCTATCAAAATGATCAAACCCACCACCTGGTGTGCTGGCTGTTCTCTTGATTACACAGTACAGGCTGAGTTAGCCGTCTTAGTGTTATGGTGTCTTTGACATCTCCCATCCTCTTGGGCGTGCGTGTGCAGTGTCCATCGGGCAGAGAAGGGTTTGTGGTTATTTGGCAGCAGCCGTAAACACAACTGACCGACTGACTCCTGACGATGGAATGGCATGACCCAAATCTAAAGTTTATATCAGGACACTGCAGGCAAAGCCAGCCTAGCCTCGCTCTGGCGCCACCACAGGTCAGCTGACTTGGGCGCCCCGGGGCTGCAGTACGGGCGTCAGCGGGGACGCGGCGTGCGGTCACGGGGCGCCACATCAATGGGCACTGGTGAGGGGAGGAGGGGAAGGGGGGGGGGGGGGGGAGGGGAGGGAGGGAGGGGGAGGGGAAGGGGGAGGGAGAGGGAAGGGGGAGGGAGAGGGAGGAGGAATAGGGAGAGGGAGGAGGAAGAGGGGGACGGGAGGGAGCGGGAGTGGGGGAGGGGGAGGGGCGGGGGGGAGGGGGAGGGGCGGGGGGAGGGGGAGAGGGAGAGAGGGGGGGGGGGAGGAGCGGGAAGGGCACGGAGGGGGCGGGGGCAAGGTCAGGAAAGGAGGGGAGAATGGCGGAGGAGGGGACGAGGAGGGTAGGGGGACGAGGAGGGGAGGAGGCGGGAGAGGGGGATGGTAGGGAAAGAGAGAGAGCAGGAGAGGATGGGAGGGGAGGGAAGGGGAGGGGAGGAGGGGAGGAGGGGAGGAGGGGAGGAGGGGGAGGAGGGAGAGGAGGGGAGGGGAGGGGGGAGGAGGGGAGTGGGGAGGGGGAGGGGAGGGGAGGGGAAGTACGGGAGGGTGGAGGTGGAATGGAAAGTGGGGAGTGGGGAGTGATAGAGGGAGGAAGCCCCATCTCGGAGGACGCTGCATTGGCAAAAGCCACAAATCAATGTACACTGCATCGATAAGCCACATCTCAACATGAGCTGTGTATCGATATGAACCGCATTGTGCAGTGAGCTATGTGTGGTACAACCCACGGATATCAAGATAGTGTTTTTTTGTGGGGTTATCCCCCCCCCCCCATATCTCTCTTACCATCCTACTAACTCTCCCAAGTAATATTAATGATATGAAAGGCATTGCCACTGAAATAACTTCAATTCCACTGATTTCACTATTTCAAGTAAGCTCCGTCACGAAAATCCACCTCTAAGGTATCATCTGTAACTTCTGTGTAAGGCTTAGGAGTTTGTACTATGAAAACGAGATTTGGTCTATAATTATGATAAATATCACCATATCTTTTAAAAGTACAACTTTTCTTTCTTAACTGGAGAGTATTTGAAAGTTGGCCTAATTTGTAGTGTACAGAAAAATATCATAGAATTTACCCTTTATTCTGGCTTGCTACTGATTTATTGTTCGTCTTTAACCCAATCCTAGGCTATGTCTCTCGTGGTTACCCAGTTCTCTTAATAGAACAGCAAGAAATGGTTAATAATAAACTAATATAGTCCTGATATGAAGTGAACATAACAAACACATAGTATGTGAAATAGCTTAATTTGTGATAAAATAACCTCACATGCAAACACGCAATACACAAAAATGATAATAGATTATATGCTGGTATTTTTTTCTCCAGATAACTGAATATGTTTACTATGAGAAACAGCTATTTTCAGGTACTTACTACAATTTTCTTTTTTTTTACCTGCTCCAGGGGACATGTACAAAAGAAATGCGCCTGGCCCATATGTTGCCTATATTAGCAGTGTTTAACAAAATAATTATGTTTATAATAATATATTGAAATCAGTCTTTGTTTCTATTAGGCTACCCCTAATGCTGTACACATGAAGACACATGATTACTGCATGTACATTGACCTCCATTGGTTTGTATGGTCCACAGCCAACAAGACTGACTGAATGGATGGGATGGCCGAATAGGTAAGAGCACTGGCGAGCTGCCAAGTCAAACCAATAAAGTACAAATTTGATACTTGCCACAACCTAGTCTTGTGCCAGGCAATACTCAATCAATTTAATGTGATATGGAAAGGATTAGATACAAGATTCACCCCGTACTGCTGCAGTAGTGGTGCAAACCAACCCTATGTAAAAGCTGTCGAAAATGCGGGTCAAAGAATTGAGAGCCTAATTTCACAATCTAAGAAGCAACAATTATTCTTTACATATGTCTTATTGATAGCCCGCTACCTTTGAGTTGAAAAATATAATATAATATCTAGTTTAATAAGATTTAAAAGTGAAATCGACGGCGTTCTGTGGCCGCCATCTTGTCTTTTTGCATTCTCTCCCATTTCACCAACTCTGTGCCTATAGAAGTATCCATTTTATACTGGAGACAGACATTCTACTCCCTGTTCCATACTAAAGCTATTTTCGCCAGTATTTAGACTATGTTGTCGTTCACCCGTGTACTGCGAGTACCGGGTGAATCCTTTATCTAGGAAAGGATTGGCTTGGCCATCACTATCAGGACAATGTGACTGAGTGAGATATTGGATCATGGTGCCAGTTGCTTGGTCTCCCAGTGGGGAGGCACTATAAAGATACCATGAGTGTGCAGTGTCACAAGTTAGCACCCATCCTGACCTTCGATGCTGCTAGGACATAAACCCCAAAGAAAACAAACAAACAAAATATACTTTTAAGATGTGTGCAAGTGATCTGTATAAGACGAACAAAACGCCCAAGGATATATATGCTGTACTGATTGAATTCACCCTACATCGTACCACTCAGGGTCTGAATACTGCTGTCTGATTGAGTCAGGATGCATGTTAAAAGGTTTGGCGATGGGAAGTCTGGCAAATATAGTGTTGTGGGGGGTGATGCAAACAAAGGGAACACCGTGTCTAGAGCACACTTCTGCCATACCAGGGCCAGCGTCTTAACCATTAGGCTATCTAGGCTGCCTGGTGCGATCACACTGTCCACCCATAGCTGTCTCTGTGGCATCGTTGCTTGTGAGGTCAGTGCAGACTACTACAAACTATACAATATTGTGGGAAGGGTATTGCATTACAAGGTTGGTGCATTATTCTGCTGACAAGGGAAACGCACACTGTTCCACCAGTAAAAACCGGACGCGGTGGCCTAATCGGTACAGCGCAGGCTTCCCATGTGGAAGATCTGAAGTTCAATTCCCGCCCGAGTCAAACCAATGACTTACAAAATAGGTACTTGTCACTTCCCAGCATGGTGCTCAGCATTAATAGGATAGGGCAAGGACTGGTTAGCTCAGTGTCAGGATAATGTGACTGAGCGGTGCTGGCGGCCTGATTTCCCAGTGGGGCAGCACAATAAAGCCAACCATGAGTGGGCACTGTCAAAAGCCAGTACCTGTCCTGATATGACCTTAGATGTTGCCAGGACATAAAACTCCAATAACCAACCAATCCACTAGTGAGGGGAGAGTGTGGTGGTAGCTCGCTGGAGCACACACACACACACACACACACACACACACACACACACACACACACACACACACACACACACACACACACACACACACACACACACACACACACACACACACAGTTTCTCGTGGTGCATTTCTACTCATATCAACTCCCAATTGGCCAAACCGCTACCCAAACCTCGGCGCCGGCCCGCAAACCTCGTGTTGGCATTCAGCGTCTGACACCGCATGAATCAGGGGAAATCAAGATTAACCTCGCGTGGGGGCCCGCCCAAACCCAGGAGGAGCCACATCATAATGGCGTCGACCTTTGCTGTCCAATGTACAACCCTGGAGCAGGAAAACGGCAAAGGCCACACGACCAAAGATCAGCAAGTGGGACCACCACCGGCCGGCCGGCCGTAGGAGACAGGCAGGCGTGGGGCACAATTAGCATAGCGGAAATGCTAAATCAATGCAGTAGCGCAATGACGGCAGAAGCCCTGCAAAGAGCAACTCACTCGCCTCACCACGTGAGAACTGAGCAGCTCACAACAGCCTCCTCCTGTCTGAGCTATTTTAAAGCTGTATAGTCCGATTAAAAAATCACATTTTCAAAACCAAAACAATTACCTAGATTTTAACTACATATCTAAGTTAGATACTGGTGCACTTATTAAATATTTGTCGGGCACATGGAAGAGAATACTGAGGCGATTTAATCAAACTTAATAAGATAGATTATAACAATCAACATACTATATTTATCACAGAAAATGACAGAAACTCAAAACCATTGGATTATGCAACTTTAACCTAATAAAAGGCTGGTTGGTTGTTTGGTTGGTTGGTTGTTGGGAGTTTTACATCCTGGCAACATCTAAGGTCATATCAGGACGGGTACCGACTTGTGACAGTGCGCACTCATGGCAACTTTATAGTGCTGCAACAGTGGGAGACCATGCCATCAGAACCATGACACGATTTCCCACTCAGTCACATTATCCTGACACTGAGCCAACCAGTCCTTGCCATGTCCTAGTAATGCCACGTGTATGGCTGGAAGCGACAAGTATCAATTTTTAAAGGTGCATAGTCCGATGAGATATCAAATTTTCAAAACCAAACCAATTATCTAGGTTTGATTTTACATATCTAACTTAGATACTGATGGACTTATTAAGCATTTGTTTCTGCATAGAAGGCAATACTGAGTCAATTTAACAGAACATGTTACTGCAGAAGTCTATGGTGTCAGAGTTTTGGCAAGCTTGCTAAAACTAATTTATCATGTTTGCACTCAAAATATCTAAAAGGTTTACCATTTAAAATAAAACTAACTTCGATCTGATATATTTATCTCAGAAAAAAATACAGAAATTCAAAACCATCGGACTATGCAACTTTAAGTCATTGGTTTGACTTGACAAGGGCTTGAACCCGCGGGTTCGAATCCCACGATCTACCAAAAGGGGCCATCCCGCCTGGCCTACATAAAAGGCAGCTTCACTGCAGCCCACATATTACGTAAAGCAGTGGCGATGAAGACATTTCATTGATTATTGCATTTCACCACCAACGCACCCAATCTGTCGTCGCGGCATAATTACAATACACACCATTACAATGAAGACAAATAAACAACAAAATGGAACGCAGCTATGAACCGGAAGTCACACTGTGCACGAGGTTGAATCTGCGAAAGGAGAAGCACTCGGACGGCCTAGCGAAGCAAGTAAATATCACGACCACGGGTTGTATAAGGAAATTCCAACCAGGGTATGTGGATTTCAACCCATGAGACATTGAGAGGGGGTATGCGGGTTATTAACCACGGGTATTCAGATACTGCTAATGCTATGTAGGTTTGGCAGGGTAGCCTTTAAGCTCCGGTGATGTGAGTCGCGGCGGCGGGAAAGAGAGGGGGTGGAGGCGGGGGCGGATGGTCGGTGTGTGTGTGTGTGTGTGTGTATGAGTGTATATGAGTGTGTGAGTGTGTATGAGTGTGTATGAGTGTGTGTGTATGAGTGTGTGTCTGTATGTGAGTGAGTGAGTGAGTGAGTGAGTGAGTGAGTGAGTGAGTGAGTGAGTGAGTGTGTGTGTGCTTGTGCGCGCGCGCGTGTGTGTGTGGGTGGGTGTCAGGGGGTGGAGAGAAACATGACATTGATGAATAGTAGTGTCTTTTATAGACTTCAGGGGCACATTTGGTCACTTGTATTGATCCCTGCACAAAATACATGCTGAGAGGAGTAAGAGCCGGGTGCAATATGGGTTTAGACGTAAGCAGAGTCTGCCCATTCCATAACGCCCAGTGCCTCCCACCCATAGCCTACCCATGTGAACAGCTGACAGCACCCTTTCTCCGGCCCGGCGAAACCGGGTCGGATGGGGTGAGCAGCTAACCGGGTGATTCAATCGATTTTAATGGACGAGCACATATAATTGCGAGATAAAGCTAAGTGGTGTTTGCGCGATGGAGCGGACCGCTATTTTGTGATGTGAGTGGTCGATGCTGATGATGGTGAATAATGTGATTGGCACCAACTGAGCTATTATGTATTGAAAATCAAATTAATAACAAAAATATATTTAAAAAAAATTAAATTTAAAGAATAAATAAATCAATAAAATAAATCAAATAAACGAATAAATAAAACAAATTAAAAGACTTTTATTAAGCACTGACAAGATCTGGTGAATCTTTGACTTGAGGATAATTGGAGTTGGTCAATAGGTTACCAGGATTGTCGATGAGTCGAGACAAACCCCAGAAACAACATATTTAGCTCACTAAAAAAGAGGCGAGTCCCAGTGATGCATGCAAAACAACAAATTTTAGATTAGATGGTAGATAAAAGGCTGGAAAATGAATAGTCACGATATTGAAAATATGTAAATTTAAACTTACAACCCTCAATGTTCGACGCAAATGATTCCCGAAAAAAACCACCAATAAGACAGCGATCCACCGATATAATTTCCTATTGAGAGATTTGGGTTTGCAGTTCAGGGCTGGAAAACAGTCATGCAGAGAGAAGCAGCAGCGGCGGCATCCAAATCTAAATATCACACACTTTATACTAAACTGAGTGTCGCTTGGAGTACCCCAAATGGGAGGTAGCGGCCTAACCTGCACAACCATGCAGCTTTTTATTCACTGGGCGCGGTGGCCTAATCGGTAGAGCGCAGGGGTCGCGTGCGGAAGGTCGTGAGTTCGGTTCCCGGTCTAGTCAAACCAATGATTTTAAAATTGATATTTGTCGCTTCCTAGACTGGTGCTCGGCATTTATAGGTTAGGACAAGGACTGGTTGGCTCAGTGTCAGGATAATGTGGCTGAGTGGGATATCAGGTCATGGTGCCGGTGGCCTGATTTCCCAGTGGGGCAGCACCATAAATTCGCCATGAGTGCACACTTATCATAAGTCAGTACCCGTCCTGTTATGACCTTAGATGTTGCCAGGACTTAAACCCCCAACAACCAACCAACTACTCAACCCTAGAACACCTGGCTTGGCTCGATCCAGTCTGGCCTTAATTGTCTAGCGACATTAATCGAGTCTACCTGATGGCAACTTTAGTTTCCAGGTTATTTTTCCACGCCCTACCCCACACTTCAAACCCGGTTACTCTTTTTTTTTCAAACTCCATTTATGGCAATTGGACGGGATGCAGAATGTGTGTTTGTTTGTGGTTTTACGTCCTAACAACATCTAAGGTCATATCAGGATGGATGCCGACTTGTGACAGTGCATGCTCATTGTGACTTTATAGTGCTGCCCCACTGGGGGACAAGGCCGCTGGTTCCATGACCCACTTTTCCATTCAGTTACATTATCATGACAGTAAGGTAACCAGTCCTTGCCCTATCCAAGTAAGACCGAGTGTTGGGCTAGATAGCAGCAAGTATCAATTTTGTAAGTCATTGGTTTGACGCGGCCGGGATTCGAACTCCAGACTTTCCACACAGGAAGCATGCACTCTTAGCGATTCGACCACCACATCTGGTTGCTAGGACGGCAGAATGAGTTGAGTGCTCGCTTCTCATACACCAGATCATAGGTTCCATCCCTGGCAGTGTCAAGCCAATGACTTAAAATTATATACGTGTCACTGCAAAGCCTAGCACTTGACATTGCTAGGATAGGACATGGAGCAGTGGAATGGGGAAGACACAACATGGTCCCTGACTGAATTGTCCTCCGCTTAATGAACACATTATAGAATCTAATGCTCGGATTTGTGGCTGTGCAGATAGGCTAGGAGGAAAACAATACAAACAAAGAGAAAGGAAGAGAGTAAAGTATAAGAGAGAGAGTCCAGCCATACGGTTTATAGTATAGTTATACGAGTCTTACCTTGGTACAGATGATGGATAACTGTTGTTTTACCGAGGTATAAGCCTCGGATAGATGTGGGCTAGGGAGAGGTAAGCACGTCCGATACCAGCAATCTTAACCTACTTATTGAGGATAAAAATGACTTTCAAACAATGGATACTATTACTTTACCGAAAAGGTACACCAACGGAATAGATGTGGCAGGGTGTGGCGGGAGGGCCCTAGCCCACATCTATCCGAGGCTTATACCTCGGTAAAACAACAGTTATCCATCATCTGTACCAAGGTAAGACTCGTATAACTATACTATTTTACCTCGGTAAACAGCCTCAGGCTAGCCTCAGGCTAGGGAGACCTTTACATAATTCATTTTTATCCTTAATATCATTCTTTCTTATTATTATAACATTCTAAATTTTTGTTCTCACCTATTCTTGTTAGTTGGCGAGAAGACGCTTTGCAACGCCGGTAGGCTTTTCTAGTCGTTTATTATAATGTTTTGCAAACGACTTAGCCGTCTTCCAGCCTGCATGCGCTAGTATTCTTTTCACAGAAATACCAAGCACCCGTGCCTTGGAGACCATGGCTCCTCTAGTTGAGTGGGAAGAGTATTTACTCGTATCCACTCCAGCCAATTTCAACACCGTAATTGTCCATCTGGCAAGTGTGTCTCGTGAAATCGCCTTATGTGGCTTTATAAAGCTCACTAATAGTTGTTGTGATGCACGTAAATCCTTTGTCTTGTATATATAAGCCCGTATGGCCGACACAACACATAATTTCCGATCATTCGGAAAACAGTCTAAGTGAAACCGTTGATAAAGGGTCACCTAACGTGTTCGATTTAAGCAATTTTTCTAAATCAAACGTAGCTTGTTGCTTGTCTATTTCTAATCCAGTTAAGGATAAAGCAACAATCGTCTGTCCTCTGTGTCCGGTTACTAACAATAACAGGACCGCGACCTTAAAACCTAACTGTTTTATATCTAACCACGAGTTGTGAGGCCAAGCCTGAAACAACTTAAATACTATAGAAACATCCCAAAACCGACTATACTTTGGTTTTGGAGGATTCCTTTGATAAATTGAACGAAGTAAATAACAAATAACATAATGTTTTCCAACTGTTTCGCCATCAATTCTAGGTAATATAATTGATAACGCACACCTCGCCGCATTAATCGATCCAAAGGAAAGTCCTTCATCCTCTAGAGAACGAAGAAACCGAGCTACTTGTGAAATCTTTGGATTTGTTGGCTTAACTTTCATTAACAAACAATGTACACCCCATTTCTTTAAATAGGTTGTATACATTTTGACAGTTCCTGGCCTCCAGGCATCCGATACTATCCTATCCTCAGTAATTCTGTCCAATCCAAATTGCTGTAGCTGCTTCCTTAGAAAAGGAATGCCAATAGGGGCGTCGTTGACACGTCGCCGTGAACCACTAGCGGTCCGTGGTGCGTCAGATTCCCGAGTTTTCTTGGGAATCGTATACGATCTTTTGCCAGTTGTGAAACTGCTGGCAGCCAAGGTTGCGTGTCCCAATCGGGCACCACCAGTATCGCATGTGTCCCTTCCAAGCCGATTTTTCTCACTACTCGGCTGATAATGCTAAATGGCGGGAAAATATAAAAATAATTATTTTCCCAAGTAATAGCAAACGCATCTACTTTCCAAGCATCCGGTTCAGGATGCCAAGAAACATAACAGGGTAACTTGTTATTATTTCGTGATGCAAATAAGTCAACTTCAGGTGTACCCCATTTTTCACAAACGAAGTTAAACAAAGGTGTAGAGAGAGACCACTCTAAATGGTCATGGAAATTTCTACTTTTATAATCTGCAAGTGTATTTTGTGACCCTGGAATATGCGCTACAGTCAGCCAGACTTGTTGAGCCTGTGCCCAGTTCCAAATCAGTTTAGATAACTGATTGCAAGACTTTGATTTGGTTCCACCCATGTTACGAATATATGCCATGGCAGTAGTATTATCAGTTAGTATTCTAACCTGTGATTTATTTATCTTTACTAAACTACGTAAGCCCAGATAAATAGCACGCAATTCTAGTGCATTAATATAGTCTGATTTTTCATCATCAAGCCATCTACCTCCTGTTGTGACCCCATCTCGATGAGCTCCCCAACCTTCTAACGAAGCATCAGTAGTAATTACTGTATTAGGTTCCGCCATGCGGATTGGATTTGGTGAACCTGCTATATGTTGCATCCACCATCCAATATCCTGTAACCCTTCTTGCGAAATAAACATCTTTCGCTCAAAATTGCCTTTAGTTCGTGTTAACGCTAAATTTTTATCTATTTCTAGCGACTTAATATGGGCCTTCCCATATAACACAGCAGGTGCATATGAGGTCATTATGCCAATAAGAACAGCAACCTGTCTAATTTTTGGCTTTGATAACTTAATAAGCTGAGTCGCTGTAGTCATAAACTTAATTAGTTTTTGTTCTGTTATCGACACTGTAAGGGACTGTGTATCCAGAATAAACCCTAAACATTTGAGTTGTTTTGTTGGTTTAAACACTGACTTTTGTTGATGTACATAAAACCCCAATTTAGTGAGTAATGCACATAAATCCAAAACTGCATTCACACAACCAATTTGTGTTGATGCTATAATAAAAGAATCATCTATGTATGGAAACATTATATGACCCTTCCTCGCCATTACCGAGAAAACAGGTTTAAGCAATTTAGTAAATAAACGTGGCGCACAAGCTAAGCCATTCGGCATACAGGTAAACTCATAGAGTTGGTTATCCCAAATAAATCGAAGAAATTTTCGGTATTGTTCCATTATGGGAAGCGTATAATATGCATCCTGTAAATCAACACTAGCCATCCACGCATCTGGTGTAATCAGATCTCGTGCCGTATCTAGAGAGAACATTTTAAAATGTCGATATTCCACCCTTTTATTAAGGATTGTTAAATCCAGGATCATTCGAACATCACCATTAGGCTTCGGTCTCGAGAAAATGTTTGAAATAAACTGTCCTGAACAGTGTGTTACTTTTTGTATAATTCCTTTCTCAAAGAATTTATGTACCTGTTTAGTTAGTGCGTCTCGTTCAACTGGTTGAATGTTATATGGAAAAGGTATTATACTTTGTACAGGAATTTGTGTAAAGGGAATTTGAACACCCCTAACTATTTCTATAATTTCTTGGTCACTAGTAATTTTGTGCCACTCAGAAATATGATTACTAATATTACCAGCCACAAAGTTGCTTACAGTTTGTGTGTTTTTAGAGGCTGCAGGGACTTGTAAAGTTTGTGTTTGGACCTCTACTTGGACCCGCCCCTGGGGAAAGGTCTCGACGAGTTGAACCCTCGACCTATTGGCCGTGCGGTGTTGTCGGTCCAGCCTGGGCGAGCGCCCCGGCCCCGAAACCCTTGACCGAAGTTTGAACTCGGTCTGGTTCCTCTGGTGAACCGTCGTGGACGAAAATCCCCTCGTGACTTTTTGAAACGAGGAACTTCCTGTTTCTTCTTGCCATCCATGTTTTTGCCACTCTTGGCTGCAGTCTCTACCTCTTTATAGAGGTATTGTAGTTGACCGCCAAACATCTTGGTATTATCTAAAGGTTTCCCTTTAATCGGCTCTGGAGCAAGATAGAGCGTAAACTCCTTCCCCTCATTATCGGTAACCTTCTTAGAGCGAGCCACTTCTTTGCCAGCATCTGTGCAAACTGACTTGAAGACATTTTCATATCTTCGAAACGACAGGTAATTACCTGCCGCCGCTAGTACTGCAATGCCTTTGTCCATTGTCTTAGCCAAAGACGAGAACTTATTTTCACTCTGCATCCTATTAGCCACAGGAACAATAGCTGTTAGGGTAGCCAACACTGCCTTATGCACTGTGTGCAACACATCCTCAAACTTCTTACGGTCATCCGTCATATTGACATCCCGATCCATTTCTTTAATGATGGAGTTGGGAACACCCTTTATGCCTGTTAACTCATCTCCTAACTTGGAGATAACCTCCGCCGGTTTGAACGTGCGAAAATGACCATTCACGGTCTCGCGCATAAGCGTAGTGGTTTTAACCCGCTTAGCCTTTGGCTTCTCCACCTTCTTAGCCACTTTAGTGCCAATGTCCGCATAGACCCCTTCATATACGGTGTCTGAGTCTGATTCCGTAGAAGTAGACTCAGTGGACGACTCAGAAGAAGAATATTTCCTCTTCCTCTTCTTCTTTTTGGACTTAGTCTTCCCGCTTTTTGCGCAAACCAGACTCTGCCCGCTCCTTGGTGAATTCATCACCCGAAGAAATCACCTGTTTCTTCTTCTTCCTCCGTTTAGGAGAAGGAGGAGGAGGAGCCTTAAGCTCCACCGCCGAGTCTGTGTCCAAGAAATCCTCAAATGAATCCTCTTGGACACTCGGCCTACGCCGCTTCCGAGACACAGGCGATTTGGCAGTCAAGATGTGGCTTTCCAATCTTGCAAAGCGAGCCTCCCAATCTGGAGGCGCAGGCACATCAGGCACTGCGTCCTCGTCCGGGTCGGAGAGAGATATGCGCCCGGGGCTGTGTCGACGGCCCTGCCGACAACACGGGTGAGGAGTCGTACTCCTCGTCCACTCCACTCGGAACACGCCCCTCGGCTGCTGCTGCACCGCGCTTACTCCGCTTCGTGGCCATCGGGAACTGAAACAAACATTTTTGGTCAGTCCCGGTATATATATATGTCACAATATGGTTGTTTCAAACTCATTTGGACATCTATTGGTGTTAAAGAACGTGTTTATACCGTTATAACACAGGCGTAATAAGCTAAATTTGTGCGTGGGTTGTGGGTCAAGCCCAAACCTTACGCGGGGTCGGGACCAGTGTATCGGCCCGCCCATCCCTCTGTTCCGCACACTTCTCCCACCTGTGACTACTACGTCAACAAGTTGGAGAAAATGCTACGAAACTCGGAGAAACGCCTGAAAAAGTTTTGTCTAGGGGAGTCTATAAAAGAAACCCAGGAGCATCTCCAACATTACTCTCTATTAGAGTACGAGAGAATTTCCACATGAGATAGGGCGAAACCCACATCTCTACCCATAGTCACACGGTGACCCGGGTGTTGACATAACCGCTAATGACCGGTTTGGTTCCTTCGAGAAACCCACTCGAGTGTTCTATCCTTGGTTGTTTATAACCAAATAACTCGTCCAAATTGGACCAACGAAAGTCTAAACTTTCCATATTGATGCTCTAATGCATCATAATTAAGCTAACCACAGTTTTTATTATACTTACTGCGTATTTGCTTGTATGTAGACTAATTTTGCCGGAGCAACCCAACGACACGTTATCCAGTCGTGAGTTGTATATGCTAATTGCTGGTACCGGACGTGCTTACCTCTCCCTAGCCTGAGGCTAGCCTGAGGCTGTTTACCGAGGTAAAATTGTTATATAATTACATGGGTTCATGGGAGAGTATCATACCACTCCTTCCCCCAATGGGAATCGAGCATTCCTGGTCCTACCAACAGGAATCCAGCATTCCTGGTCTCCATGGATACCAGTGGTCTTCCCACCACCAGTAGCTAGCTGTATGGCCCCTTGGCCACAACCAACCATGACCTTTTGAGTGTGGTGACCCCGACACCAGCAGAAGGGCTAGGCCCTGAGTGCAATCACACCCAGACCTGCCAGCACCACTATGTCTATTTACATCCCAGTCAGGCGCCACCAACCCATATATATATATATATATATATATATATATATATATAGTATAGTTATACGAGTCTTACCTTGGTACAGATGATGGATAACTGTTGTTTTACCGAGGTATAAGCCTCGGATAGATGTGGGCTAGGGAGAGGTAAGCACGTCCGGTACCAGCAATCTTAACCTACTTATTGAGGATAAAAATGACTTTCAAACAATGGATACTATTACTTTACCGAAAAGGTACACCAACGGAATAGATGTGGCAGGGTGTGGCGGGAGGGCCCTAGCCCACATCTATCCGAGGCTTATACCTCGGTAAAACAACAGTTATCCATCATCTGTACCAAGGTAAGACTCGTATAACTATACTATTTTACCTCGGTAAACAGCCTCAGGCTAGCCTCAGGCTAGGGAGACCTTTACATAATTCATTTTTATCCTTAATATCATTCTTTCTTATTATTATAACATTCTAAATTTTTGTTCTCACCTATTCTTGTTAGTTGGCGAGAAGACGCTTTGCAACGCCGGTAGGCTTTTCTAGTCGTTTATTATAATGTTTTGCAAACGACTTAGCCGTCTTCCAGCCTGCATGCGCTAGTATTCTTTTCACAGAAATACCAAGCACCCGCGCCTTGGAGACCATGGCTCCTCTAGTTGAGTGGGAAGAGTATTTACTCGTATCCACTCCAGCCAATTTCAACACCGTAATTGTCCATCTGGCAAGTGTGTCTCGTGAAATCGCCTTATGTGGCTTTATAAAGCTCACTAATAGTTGTTGTGATGCACGTAAATCCTTTGTCTTGTATATATAAGCCCGTATGGCCGACACAACACATAATTTCCGATCATTCGGAAAACAGTCTAAGTGAACCGTTGATAAAGGGTCACCTAACGTGTTCGATTTAAGCAATTTTTCTAAATCAAACGTAGCTTGTTGCTTGTCTATTTCTAATCCAGTTAAGGATAAAGCAACAATCGTCTGTCCTCTGTGTCCGGTTACTAACAATAACAGGACCGCGACCTTAAAACCTAACTGTTTTATATCTAACCACGAGTTGTGAGGCCAAGCCTGAAACAACTTAAATACTATAGAAACATCCCAAAACCGACTATACTTTGGTTTTGGAGGATTCCTTTGATAAATTGAACGAAGTAAATAACAAATAACATGATGTTTTCCAACTGTTTCGCCATCAATTCTAGGTAATATAATTGATAACGCACACCTCGCCGCATTAATCGATCCAAAGGAAAGTCCTTCATCCTCTAGAGAACGAAGAAAACCGAGCTACTTGTGAAATCTTTGGATTTGTTGGCTTAACTTTCATTAACAAACAATGTACACCCCATTTCTTTAAATAGGTTGTATACATTTTGACAGTTCCTGGCCTCCAGGCATCCGATACTATCCTATCCTCAGTAATTCTGTCCAATCCAAATTGCTGTAGCTGCTTCCTTAGAAAAGGAATGCCAATAGGGGCGTCGTTGACACGTCGCCGTGAACCACTAGCGGTCCGTGGTGCGTCAGATTCCCGAGTTTTCTTGGGAATCGTATACGATCTTTTGCCAGTTGTGAAACTGCTGGCAGCCAAGGTTGCGTGTCCCAATCGGGCACCACCAGTATCGCATGTGTCCCTTCCAAGCCGATTTTTCTCACTACTCGGCTGATAATGCTAAATGGTGGGAAAATATAAAAAATAATTATTTTCCCAGGTAATAGCAAACGCATCTACTTTCCAAGCATCCGGTTCAGGATGCCAAGAAACATAACAGGGTAACTTGTTATTATTTCGTGATGCAAATAAGTCAACTTCAGGTGTACCCCATTTTTCACAAACGAAGTTAAACAAATGTGTAGAGAGAGACCACTCTAAATGGTCATGGAAATTTCTACTTTTATAATCTGCAAGTGTATTTTGTGACCCTGGAATATGCGCTACAGTCAGCCAGACTTGTTGAGCCTGTGCCCAGTTCCAAATCAGTTTAGATAACTGATTGCAAGACTTTGATTTGGTTCCACCCATGTTACGAATATATGCCATGGCAGTAGTATTATCAGTTAGTATTCTAACCTGTGATTTATTTATCTTTACTAAACTACGTAAGCCCAGATAAATAGCACGCAATTCTAGTGCATTAATATAGTCTGATTTTTCATCATCAAGCCATCTACCTCCTGTTGTGACCCCATCTCGATGAGCTCCCCAACCTTCTAACGAAGCATCAGTAGTAATTACTGTATTAGGTTCCGCCATGCGGATTGGATTTGGTGAACTTGCTATATGTTGCATCCACCATCCAATATCCTGTAACCCTTCTTGCGAAATAAACATCTTTCGCTCAAAATTGCCTTTAGTTCGTGTTAACGCTAAATTTTTATCTATTTCTAGCGACTTAATATGGGCCTTCCCATATAACACAGCAGGTGCATATGAGGTCATTATGCCAATAAGAACAGCAACCTGTCTAATTTTTGGCTTTGATAACTTAATAAGCTGAGTCGCTGTAGTCATAAACTTAATTAGTTTTTGTTCTGTTATCGACACTGTAAGGGACTGTGTATCCAGAATAAACCCTAAACATTTGAGTTGTTTTGTTGGTTTTAACACTGACTTTTGTTGATGTACATAAAACCCCCAATTTAGTGAGTAATGCACATAAATCCAAAACTGCATTCACACAACCAATTTGTGTTGATGCTATAATAAAAGAATCATCTATGTATGGAAACATTATATGACCCTTCCTCGCCATTACCGAGAGAAAACAGGTTTAAGCAATTTAGTAAATAAACGTGGCGCACAAGCTAAGCCATTCGGCATACAGGTAAACTCATAGAGTTGGTTATCCCAAATAAATCGAAGAAATTTTCGGTATTGTTTCCATTATGGGAAGCGTATAATATGCATCCTGTAAATCAACCACTAGCCATCCACGCATCTGGTGTAATCAGATCCCGTGCCGTATCTAGAGAGAACATTTTAAAATGTCGATATTCCACCCTTTTATTAAGGATTGTTAAATCCAGGATCATTCGAACATCACCATTAGGCTTCGGTCTCGAGAAAATGTTTGAAATAAACTGTCCTGAACAGTGTGTCACTTTTTGTATAATTCCTTTCTCAAAGAATTTATGTACCTGTTTAGTTAGTGCGTCTCGTTCAACTGGTTGAATGTTATATGGAAAAGGTATTATACTTTGTACAGGAATTTGTGTAAAAGGAATTTGAACACCCCTAACTATTTCTATAATTTCTTGGTCACTAGTAATTTTGTGCCACTCAGAAATATGATTACTAATATTACCAGCCACAAAGTTGCTTACAGTTTGTGTGTTTTTTAGAGGCTGCAGGGACTTGTAAAGTTTGTGTTTGGACCTCTACTTGGACCCGCCCCCTGGGGAAAGGTCTCGACGAGTTGAACCCTCGACCTATTGGCCGTGCGGTGTTGTCGGTCCAGCCTGGGCGAGCGCCCCGGCCCCGAAACCCTTGACCGAAGTTTGAACTCGGTCTGGTTCCTCTGGTGAACCGTCGTGGACGAAAATCCCCTCGTGACTTTTTGAAACGAGGAACTTCCTGTTTCTTCTTGCCATCCATGTTTTTGCCACTCTTGGCTGCAGTCTCTACCTCTTTATAGAGGTATTGTAGTTGACCGCCAAACATCTTGGTATTATCTAAAGGTTTCCCTTTAATCGGCTCTGGAGCAAGATAGAGCGTAAACTCCTTCCCCTCATTATCGGTAACCTTCTTAGAGCGAGCCACTTCTTTGCCAGCATCTGTGCAAACTGACTTGAAGACATTTTCATATCTTCGAAACGACAGGTAATTACCTGCCGCCGCTAGTACTGCAATGCCTTTGTCCATTGTCTTAGCCAAAGACGAGAACTTATTTTCACTCTGCATCCTATTAGCCACAGGAACAATAGCTGTTAGGGTAGCCAACACTGCCTTATGCACTGTGTGCAACACATCCTCAAACTTCTTACGGTCATCCGTCATATTGACATCCCGATCCATCTCTTTAATGATGGAGTTGGGAACACCCTTTATGCCTGTTAACTCATCTCCTAACTTGGAGATAACCTCCGCCGGTTTGAACGTGCGAAAATGACCATTCACGGTCTCGCGCATAAGCGTAGTGGTTTTAACCCGCTTAGCCTTTGGCTTCTCCACCTTCTTAGCCACTTTAGTGCCAATGTCCGCATAGACCCCTTCATATACGGTGTCTGAGTCTGATTCCGTAGAAGTAGACTCAGTGGACGACTCAGAAGAAGAATATTTCCTCTTCCTCTTCTTCTTTTTGGACTTAGTCTTCCGCTTTTTGCGCAAACCAGACTCTGCCCGCTCCTTGGTGAATTCATCACCCGAAGAAATCACCTGTTTCTTCTTCTTCCTCCGTTTAGGAGAAGGAGGAGGAGGAGCCTTAAGCTCCACCGCCGAGTCTGTGTCCAAGAAATCCTCAAATGAATCCTCTTGGACACTCGGCCTACGCCGCTTCCGAGACACAGGCGATTTGGCAGTCAAGATGTGGCTTTCCAATCTTGCAAAGCGAGCCTCCCAATCTGGAGGCGCAGGCACATCAGGCACTGCGTCCTCGTCCGGGTCGGAGAGGATATGCGCCCGGGGCTGTGTCGACGGCCCTGCCGACAACACGGGTGAGGAGTCGTACTCCTCGTCCACTCCACTCGGAACACGCCCCTCGGCTGCTGCTGCACCGCGCTTACTCCGCTTCGTGGCCATCGGGAACTGAAACAAACATTTTTGATCAGTCCCGGTATATATATATGTCACAATATGGTTGTTTCAAACTCATTTGGACATCTATTGGTGTTAAAGAACGTGTTTATACCGTTATAACACAGGCGTAATAAGCTAAATTTGTGCGTGGGTTGTGGGTCAAGCCCAAACCTTACGCGGGGTCGGGACCAGTGTATCGGCCCGCCCATCCCTCTGTTCCGCACACTTCTCCCACCTGTGACTACTACGTCAACAAGTTGGAGAAAATGCTACGAAACTCGGAGAAACGCCTGAAAAAGTTTTGTCTAGGGGAGTCTATAAAAGAAACCCAGGAGCATCTCCAACATTACTCTCTATTAGAGTACGAGAGAATTTCCACATGAGATAGGGCGAAACCCACATCTCTACCCATAGTCACACGGTGACCCGGGTGTTGACATAACCGCTAATGACCGGTTTGGTTCCTTCGCGAAACCCACTCGAGTGTTCTATCCTTGGTTGTTTATAACCAAATAACTCGTCCAAATTGGACCAACGAAAGTCTAAACTTTCCATATTGATGCTCTAATGCATCATAATTAAGCTAACCACAGTTTTTATTATACTTACTGCGTATTTGCTTGTATGTAGACTAATTTTGCCGGAGCAACCCAACGACACGTTATCCAGTCGTGAGTTGTATATGCTAATTGCTGGTACCGGACGTGCTTACCTCTCCCTAGCCTGAGGCTAGCCTGAGGCTGTTTACCGAGGTAAAATATATATTATATATAATATATATATATATATATATATATATATATATATATATATATATATATATGCACCTGGTCATGTACACCGATCAGTAATAGAACATTTGCATTCCCCCTTGCCGAATATCGGAATATTTTACAACATGTAACAAAAGCTTTGAGGACCACTTCACCACGCCTCACTAAGGATGTGAATATTTACATTGAGACATGTGGTCATTCTAAGGCTCAAAAACTATACCCTGAGTAAAAGTGCACCAACTTCAATTGCCAGCCTGTTCTATTTTGAGTCACTCATATCTCCTGGGAATATAAATTGGAAGGAGAAAACGATAGGGTGGTGGGGGATGTTGGTGGGGGATGGAGGAGGGGGAGGGGGAACGGGGGAACGGAGGAATGCAGGAAGGGAGGAATGCAGGAAAGGAAAAGGAGGAAGAGGAATGGAGAAAGGAGAAGGAGGAGCAGCAACAGGAGAGGCAGAGGAAGGGGGGGGGGGAGGAGGGGGAGGAGGGGGAGGAGGAGGTGGAGGTGGAGGTGGAGGGACGCTCAATGATGTGATAACCAAGAAATGAGTTAACGAGTGGTTGATAGCGGTACATATCTGAGTGTAACTAAATGCAGTGTGCTACAAATCTTTATCTATCTAACACTAACTTAAATTTATGTCACTTTGAATCAGATAGCAACGACGCCCCGTTTTTATGTTTGGTAGAGATTCTTTCTCAAATCAAACAAACAGCACATGCCAATGACAGACAAATATGTGATTGCTTTACTCACACTAGCCATATTTGAGCATTTCCCCATGATCTGAATTGATCAAATTGTCCCCAAAACATAATGTTTGTTAAAACTGACAGGTTCCTCTGTTCACTCCACCACCACGGACTGCAGCGGTGGATACAATCAGGACATTCTGAGAGATAACCCAAATATAGCATTTCTCTGACTGCTCAACGACCCGGGGAGATTAGAAATTACTTCTCCTCCTAATTTCTCGCTGCCAATGCTCCATTTAACTCTGTTGGTGTTTGCGCTTGTATATTGTGACCCACGTACGTGTCTGCTTTGTAATTAAAAAAATGCCCGGTTTGTATATGGCACATATAGATGTGACTATATTCAACAAGCCCAGCCGACAAACCCAGCCAACAAGCCCAGCCAACAAGCTCAGCCAACAAGCCCAGCCAACAAGCCTAGCCAACAAGCCTAGCCAACAAGCCCAGCCAACAAGCCCAGCTAACAAGCCCAGCCAACAAGCTAGCCAACAAGCCTAGCCAACAAGCCTAGCCAACAAGCCTAGCCAACAAGCCTAGCCAACAAGCCCAGCCAACAAGCTCAGCCAACATGCTAAGTCTGGGACCAGGTGGATCTGGGCCCGTATGCAGGAGTCAGTGTTAGCGTGGTTTGGTGTTACAGCCTGTTACCGTTTAGCTAACACCAACGTCGGGAACTGTGTCAAGTGGTATGCAGGAGCGCGTAACACTTACATTATAGCTAAACAAATCGCTAATACATTGCCGCCAATGCGTAGACGTCGGCCAGTATGGATGTCGATGTCGACACGGCGGTCGCGACGGCGGCGATTTGTTTACTTTACGTTCGTCGATTCGAAAATATAACTATTAATATCACTGCCAATGCGGCGGTAGCCTTAATAATGCTTCGAATTTAGGGTTAAATTGATAAAATTTCACTTATTGCGTATGTAATTCTGTTAAATATGACAGCATTTAATAGATTTGGGCCTAATAAACTCGCTAAACCTAATATTTTGTAGGGGTAAGGTAACACTGGTTAAGCCTTTGGTGGTAGGCCTAACACTGACTCGTGCATACCATTTTTCGCCGCTAAACCGGAATTCCCGCCAAACACCGTTTTCCCTCGCTAACACTGACTCCTGCATATGGCCCCTGGCTACCAACTTCCCTCACTGGTAATTTCACAGTAATAGGAAGCCGACCCTTAATATTATTATTAGGCTTTATAATGTTAATTTTTCTTGGTTTTTAAATTTGTATTAAGTCTTGCAAACTACTAATTTGCTTAAAACCAAATCATGTTGAAATCTGTTTTCAGCAGCATTAAGCCATCAATGCCCCCCCCCCCCCCCCTCCCGCCCAACACCTTACAAGAAGAGGCTAAGGCTCTGGTGACAAGAACCTTTGGAGGGCAGCAGACTGTGTGTGTGTGTGCGTGTGTATGTGTGTGTGAGTGTGTGTGTGTGCGTGTGTATACATGTGTGTGTGTGTGAGAGTGTGAGTGGGTGAGTGGGTGAGTGAGTGGGAGAGTGGGTGGGGAGCCGTGCATGCTGCTGGCGCGCTATTAAGTTCTGCTCGTGTGGACATTACTATTACAAAGGCATCGATCGGCAGGCGCCACGGACTGGCATCGTTACACGGTGTACACACACACGCGCACACACGGCCGTGTAGTGTTGTCCACCACAGCCCCGCTAAGTGCCTGTGCTGCTGGTAGGCAGAACAGCTGAGACTGAGGAGAGCTGAGAAGCTGGTGCGCCGGTTGACAAGGCTGCGGGGTGCCGCTGGAGGATGGAGTGGGGAAGAGGGGGAATCTGGTGGGTGTGGGTGGGGGTAGGTTGTGGGGGAGGTTGTCGGGGGAGGCTGGGTACTGTCGCAGTGGAGCAGGTCTGTGTCATCAGACTGACATGGGACAGTTGGGTGGTTATGGGAGTGCCATGGGACTGTGGTATTAGATTGTCATGGAACAGTTGCGTAGGCATGGGAGTGCCATGGGACTGTGGTATTAGATTGTCATGAAAAAGTTGGGTAGGCATGGTAGTGCGATGGGACTATGGCATTAGACTAACATGGAACAGTTGGGTAGGCATGGGAGTGCCATGGGACTATGGCATTAGACTAACATGGAACAGTTGGGTAGGCATGGTAGTGCCATGGGACTATGGCATTAGACTAACATGGAACAGTTGGGTAGGCATGGTAGTGCCATGGGACTATGGCATTAGACTAACATGGAACAGTTGGGTATGCATGGGAGTGCCATGTGAATGTGGCATTAGACTGACATGGAACAGTTGGGTAGCTATGGGAGTGCCATGGGACTGTGGTATTAGATCTCATGAAACAGTTGTGTAGGCATGGGAGTGCTATGGGACTGTGGCATCAGACTGACATGGAACAGTTGGGTAGGCATGGGAGTGCCATGAGACTGTGGCATTAGACTGACATGGAACAGTTGGGTAGTCATGGGAGTGCCATGGGACTATGGCATTAGACTGACATGGAACAGTTGGGTAGTCATGGGAGTGCCATGGGACTATGGCATTAGACTGATATGGAACAGTTGCGAAGGCATGGGAGTGCCATGGGACTGTGGCATTAGACAGACATGGAACAGTTGGGTAGGCATTATATGGACCGCATGAACACTCCCCACAAAAAATAATTTTGGACAAGGATAGCAAACTAAATTGGAAAAGGGGCCGATAGGCAAGTAGCCGAGTAGTAAAGTAAGTACAGTGTCAGTAGACATCTGAGCAGGCATTGTCCCCAACATGCAATGTTCTCTAGCTGATCATAATGACACGCCCTCTCAGTGCGGCCTGCGCCCTGTTGACTCACCAGTCAGTGCCACCAGATCCACTACAAAGTCAGCCGCCACTGTGTGGGTAGTGTGCCCGGTGCAAATATCAATGCCCAGTGAGCACCCTCAGCGAGTCGGTGCCAGCTTGGCCAGACAGCAGTCTGTTCCCACTTGCGGTAAATTATGAATGTCTCCACAAAACGGCTGAAAACTCCCACGATCTG
This sequence comes from Branchipolynoe longqiensis, assembly GCA_030323885.1. NCBI lineage: Eukaryota > Metazoa > Annelida > Polychaeta > Phyllodocida > Polynoidae > Branchipolynoe > Branchipolynoe longqiensis. The sequence continues at coordinate 33,640,286 of CM059188.1, forward strand.
GCGTGAGGTCACTTACTGCCAAATGGGTGACTAACAACTCCAAGATATATAGATTAGTTAGACGAATCTTACCTGGGTATAGATGATGGATAACTATTGTTTTACCGAGGTAGAAGCCTCGGTTAGACGTGGGCGAGGGAGAAGGAAGCACATCCGGGTCCAGCAATCTTTACCTACTAATTCAGGATAAAAATGATTCTAAAAAAACAACCTAAGGTCAAGTGACCTCATGCTAAATTGAGTGATTGACTAGACGTGGCAGGGCGTGGTGGGTGGGCCCTCGCCCACGTCTAACCGAGGCTTCTACCTCGGTAAAACAATAGTTATCCATCATCTATACCCAGGTAAGATTCGTCTAACTAATCTATTTTACCTCGGTATGCCGCCTCTGGCTAGCCGTAGGCTAGGGAGACCTTTACGTAAAATAATTTTTATCCTGATATTCTTGTTTTGTTATTATTCTTTAGTGATTATGTCTTATGTATGCAACAATGGAAAAGCGATTTGTATGGCAAAAAAGAGGAAAAACCAATGTTTTTCTTACCTCTCTCTTTCAGTTGGTGAGTAGCCTGTGCGCTATCGGCTGAGGCTTCTCTAGTCGTTTGTGGTAATGTCTAGCAAACGAAGTAGCGGTTTTCCATCCCGCGTGAGCTAGGATCCGTTTAACGGAGATGCCTAGCAATCTTGCCTTGGACACCATTGCACCACGTGTAGAGTGCGATGAGTACCTGTCTGTATTTACTCCCGCCAGTTTTAACACATTCATTGTCCATCGGGCGAGGGTATCCCTGGAAATGGCCTTGTGTGGCTTAATAAAGCTGACCAATAGCTGTCTTGAGTTTCTTATTAATCTTGTCTTGGATATATAATTTCGTATCGCAGATACGACACATAACTTGCGATCCTGAGTGAAACTGGACACCCCTATCGTAGAAAGGGGGTCACCTAATCGGTTTGATTTTAATAAATTTGATAAATCAAACGTGGCCTCTTTACTGTCAATTCTAGACCATTCAGCGACAGGGCAACTATAGTTTGGCCTCTGTGTCCAGTGACCAGGAGAAGCAAAACTGCGACTTTGAAACCTAAAAGTTTAACGTCCAGAAACTTATTTTCTGGCCATTTCTTGAAGAGGTTGAACACTAGAGAAACATCCCAAAACCTATTATATTTGGGTTTAGGCGGATTCCTCTGATAAATTGATCGTATGATCCAACAAATAACATGGTGTTTACCCATTGTTTGTCCATTAACCCGCGGTAGGATTATCGACAGAGCACATCTGGCAGCGTTAATAGCGCCATATCCTAGGCCTTCGTCCTCTAGGTAACGTAGGAAGAGTCCTACCTGGGATACTGTGGGAGTCATTGGCTTGACTTTCTTAAGCAGGCAATAAATACCCCATTTCTTTAAATACGTAGTATACATTTTCACCGTTCCTTTTCTCCACGCATCATCAACCAAACGCTGTTGTGTAATTTTGTCTAAGCCAAACTGTTCTAAATATTTATTTAAAAAAGGAATGCCACTAACGGAGTTGTCGACACGTTTCCGTGGCGTTCTAGTGGTCCCTGATGTTTGAGGTTTCCTCGGAATCTTGGGAAGCGAAGGCTGCTTTTGGCTGTGGCTAGTAACGTCGGTAGCCACGGTTGCGTGTGCCACTCGGGGACGATGAGTATGGCGTGTGTCCCCTCCATTTGAATCTTTCTGGCGACTTTGCTAATGATAGTAAAGGGGGGGAAAATGTAAAAGAAATGATGTCGCCACTTTAGGGAGAAGGCATCAATGTGCCAAGCATTGGGTTCCGGGTGCCACGAAACATATTTTGGAATTTTAAAGTTATTACGCGAAGCGAACAAATCGATCTGAGGTGAACCCCATGTGTGACAAATGTGTTTGAAAATGGATGGATTAAGTGACCACTCTAAGTGATCATGGAACTGGCGACTCATCTTGTCAGCTAGACAATTTTGTGTGCCTGGAATGTGATTAACAGTTAACCAGACATCAAAGGTTTGAGCCCAGTTCCAAATGAGAAGTGCCATTGCATTACATTTAATCGATTTTGTACCTCCCATATTTCTGACATAAGCCATAGCTGTGGTGTTATCCGTGAGGATACGTACATTATTTTTGGGTATTTTTACTAGACTGGTTAATCCCAAGTAAATGGCCCTTAGTTCTAGAACGTTAATATGATCGGGGAGTTCCGATTCTAGCCATCTTCCTCCCGTTGCTACATCATTTTGATGTGCTCCCCACCCTTGGAGAGACGCGTCAGTGGTAACGGTAGTGTCAGGCTCTCCCATTCTAATGGGATTGGGGGAATGGTCAAAGTGGTTTAGCCACCAATCAATGTCGGCTAGGCCGTTCTCCGAAATAAACATGGTCTTTTCAAAGTTTCCCTTTGCGCGGGCCAGCGCCAAATTTTTATCAATTTCGAGGGATTTTATGTGTGCCGCTCCGTATAGAATAGCTGGACTATACGAAACCATGACCCCGATAAGGACCGCGACCTGTCTAATCTTTGGCCTAGAAGTGTCTAACAGCTGTATCGCTGTGCGGTAAAGCTTATCTTTCTTTTGGCGTGTAAGCGAAACGGTCATAGCCGTGGTGTTCAGAATGAACCCGAGACACTTAAGCTCCTGAGTAGGAGAAAAAACTGATTTCTTGTTATGTATGAAGAAACCCAATTTGGTGAAAATTTTGCATAAATCTTTAACAGCGAGTTCACATTGCGTGAAAGATTGGCCCATAATAAAAGAATCATCTATGTATGGAAACATACAATGCCCCAATTTTGCCATGTGTGCAAAAATTGGTTTCAACAACTTAGTAAACAGACGCGGTGCGCAGGCCAAACCATTAGGTAAACATGTAAATTCAAAAAGTTGGCCATTCCAGAGAAAACGTAGGTATTTCCGATCTGTCTGGTGAATAGGAACGGTGTAGTACGCATCCCTTAAATCAACACTCGCTAGCCAACACCCTGGGGTAATTAAATCACGAGCTGTTTCTAAAGAAAACATTTTGAAATGTTTGTATTCAATGATTTCATTCAACTGAGTTAAATCTAAAATCATTCGGATTGAACCATCAGGTTTAGGAGTAGAGAAGATATTGGAAATATATTCCCCTTCAGTATGTTCAACTCTGTTGACAATGCCCTTAGACTCAAACAGTAGAACCTGGTGATCTAGCTGAGATTTTTCTAGTGAATTAAACTGATACGGAAAAGGCGCTCTCTTTTGTATAGGCAATTGTGTGAAAGGGATGTGAATGCCTTTAACAATATTCAGGACCTCTGGATTAGTGGTTAACTGTTGCCATTGATGTAAACAATTAGAAACATTCCCTGCTTGAAAAAGGCTTACTTCAGTTTGAGTTTCCTCCGTGACCATTGTAGGGTCAGGAGGCTGCACTGTTTGTGTGGAAATCTCTACTTGTTCCCTTGTTTCGGGAACTGGGGCTTGGGAACGAAATCCCTCTTGTAGCCGCGGTTGTCGTTCCAGTTTGAGGCCGGCCTGTCGCCTCGGCCCCTTCCTCGCTGGTTGAACTGGAAGGACGGTCCGCCCCTGAACGGCCTTCCTCCTCTGCGGAATCGAAAATCCGTCCTAGACTTTCTGAACCCTGCTGGGTTTTGGAAGCGACGACTCTTTGCTTCAGTGTTTTTAGCACTCTTGTAGTCGACCTCTACCTGTTTGTACAGGTAAGCTAGCTGACCCCCAAACATCTTGGATTTATCAAGCGGTTTGCTCTTGATAGGGGTAGGTCCGGAATACACGGTGTATTCCTTACCATCATGGTCCGTTACCTTGTTAGAGCGGGCAACCTCTTTTCCGGCATCTGTGGTGACCGATTTGAAAACGTTTTCAAATCTCCGATGGGTCATGTAGTTACTAGCGGCTGCTAACAAAGCTATGCCCCGGTCCATAACCCGCGCCAAAGACGAGAACTTGTTCTCTGTCTGCATCCTGTTAGCCACAGGGATAACAGACGTCAAGGCACCCAAAACTGCCTTATGGATAAGGCAGAGGGAAGTTTCATAACGACGGCGTTCGTCGGAAAGATGAATGCCGGAATCCATCTCTTTGAAAACCGAAGCAGGAATGCCCTTAACTCCTGAAATCTGCTCAGTCAACTTGTTGATGACTTCGATCGGTTTAAACGTAGTGAAATGGCTATTCACCGTTTTGCGCATCATGGTAGTGGTGCGCACTTTCTGAGCTTTCTTTTTGACAATCTTCTTGCCAGCTTTAACGCCTATTTTGGCGTAGACTCCCGCTCGTTCCGTGTCGGAATCCGACTCGGTGGAAGAAGAGTCGGACGACGAGTCTGAAGAGGAGTCCTTCTTCTTCTTCTTCTTCTTCTTTTTGGACTTTTTGGAGCGCTTAGAGTTCGCTTTCTTTGTGAACTCGTCACCAGAACTGCTCACTGGGCGGCGTTTCTTGCCCCGCGCTTTCGGTTTCGGAACCTCAGGTGCCGAAAGCGTGTCCTCTTCGTCCTCAGAAAAGTCTTCCCAATCCTCATCAGGGATTTGGGAAGGATCTGGAAAGGTCTGCGCCTGGAAAAGGCGCATCTTCTCCTCCATCATCTCCGCCATTTTCGCCTCCCACCCCACTGGTTGAGGGGCGTGATCACTGTCTTGATCCGAGGCATGAGCCCCAGGATGTGGGGACGGCGGAGCCGTAGCCGGTGGAGACGAATCGTAATCCGTCGGGGGGACACCCACCGCTGCAGCGGGCGGCTTATTCCGGCGAGTGGCCATCGGGAACTGTAACGAAACCAAAGCGTTACTAACCCGGAATCATCTCAACTACACAAGTGTAAGCCAGTAAACTGGGTTGAGGAACATGGTACATAGAACGTGTTTTGCAACGTGTCAGTACAGGCGTGAAGCTAAATTTGCCGTAGGTGTGTGGTAACGAAACCAACCAAACGGAGGGCATCGATCGTGAGATCGGCCCCTCTCTCTGTTCCGTACACTTCTCCCACCTGTGGCTACAGCGCCAACAAGTTGGAGAAAAAATTACGAAACTCGGAGGTTCGCCTTAAACCGGTCAGGGGTGTTTATAAAAAACACCCAGAAGCATCCCCAACATCATCCTCTATTAGGATCCGGGAGACTTTTCTTAGGAAATGAGCAACTCGGGTTGCCATTTCTCCCTGTCTGAAAAACAGGTGTCGATAGAACTCAGTATCCGTTTCGTTTGTGCCAGCGGCACGCAATGTTCTATCCGTAAGTTAAAAAACGTACAAAGTCCAAACAGGACTGAAGAAAGTTCTGAACTTTCATAAAAAGATGCTATAGAGCATGATAAACAAAGTTATCGAAGAAAACAGTACTTACTTTTGGATAAAAGCAGTAGTAGTAGATAAATCCTGTGGAGCAACTCACAAACGTCCTCCCGTTGTGAGTTACTTATGCTAATTGCTGGACCCGGATGTGCTTACTTCTCCCTAGCCTGAGGCTAGCCTGAGGCTGTTTACCGAGGTAAAATATATATATATATATATATATAACAACTCCATATGTAGTCTTGATACAAGATATATATATATATTGTATCAAGACTACATGTGGAGTTGTTACTCAACCATTGGGCAGCGACCTCACGCTGGACCGTGGGAGTTTGCAGCCATTTCGTGGAGACATTTATAATTTACCGCAAGTAGGAATACACTGCTGTCTGGCCATAACAATATGTCGTTGGGGGGGATGAAAATAGGAAATAATATTGCACCTAGAGCAGGCTTCAAACCCAAACCTCTTGCATTCCAGGCTAGGGTGCCAACCATTACACCACCTAGACTTCCTGATGTCAACACCCTATCCACACCTACCTGTCTATTTGGCTCCTTGCTTAAGAGGTCAGTGCAGACTACTACACTTGTCCCCTTGGAATTGTAAGTTTTGTTAATGGTGCATGTCCATAAGTCGTTTTAATGCTTACAATTATATACATACCGGCATTGCACATACATATATACATGAATACACAGGGTAGGTTCACTAATCATACAGCGTGTAGCTTGCACATGACCCTGAGACGGCACTAGCGTTGTGGTGGGTGATGAAAATGGGAAATATTGGGCCTAGAGCAGGATTCGAACCCACAGCTCTTGGCTAGTGTGCTAACCATTCCACCACCTAGAATCCCCGATGTCATCACCCTATCTACGCCTACCAGTATATGCATTTCCTTGACTAAGAGGTTAATGCACACACATATATTATATATAAAGCCCAAGGCAGTCACACTAGTGTGTGCTCCGTGCTAGATTCTGATGGAATCATGTCGCTCTTAATGAGTTATAAGATATTTTCATTCAGAAACAATGGAAGTTGTCAGTGCATCCTGTTTTAATGACTAGCTTGTTCCACTCTTTAGTTGCTTACACCATTCCTTGCTAGGTCGTCACCGGGAGTAGGAATCTTTCTCCAAAATGTGCATTTATAATGAGCCACAAGAAGTTCAGGCTTTTACTTCTAGTTCTACTTGCAAGGGGTCTTGCTGAAATGAATCGCTTTCCCATATTTTAAGTATGACCGTATTCTCGCGGGTTCATGCCCTGGGCATTCAAATTGGCAAATCACTGAAGTGAGGGTGGGCGTTTAAGAAATATTGGCCAAGTGTGGGGGGGGGGGGGGGGGGCGTTAACCCACCGATGGGTGTTAACCCGGGAGAATACGGTAGTACCATAACCTTCAGGTACATATAGCTAAAACTACACGGTGAAATTGTTCACAACTGCTTTCTCACCTCGTGCACCATCAATCATTAAAGCTTACCTACCCTGCCACATGGTCACTTACTTGCGTGACTAGGAAGAAAAACTCACCTGCAAAACACAAACAGCACCTATTTAGTCAACATGGATGAGCAAATTTAGATGAATTGAAATACAAAGATAAGGCATTTACCTGAATAAAATCATTAAGTTCTTACCTTTAAACTGCTTAATGATCGAGCTACTTTCCTGGGAGATTCCCAGTATTGTTAACTTGTCTGTTTGGCTTGATTGTTTTGTTGGAGCTTGATGTCCTAGCAATATCTAACATAGTATACAGACGGGTACCTACTTGAGACAGTGCGTACTCATGGCGACTTAATAGTGCTGCCAAACTGGGCACTGGCACCATCACCTGATTTTCCACTCAGTCATACCCTGATACTGAGCGAACTAGTCATTGCTCTATCCTGACTGCCAAGCTAGGTAGCGACAAGTATCAATTTTGTAAGTCATTGGTTTGACTCGGCTGAGATTCGAACCTACGACCTCCCGCACGGGAAGCCATCCATCACTTTTACCGATTCCGCCATCCCGCCTAGTAACCTTGTCTGTAATGAATATCAATATTTTCTTTTCATATTAAGAAGCGTTGGTTATTTTGCTAAGATCCCATTGTTATTGTGTTCACCATTCTCAGTATTGTTATTATTATAGCACAAAACGATGAGTTATTTAAGGAATCAATACTTCTAGATAGTTAGCTATCACTTACGCTACCTGATTAGAATTTGACCTACTGTTCCGCTCTACAAAATGGGAGTTAATGGTAGGCTGTAGCTATTTGGCAAACTATCCTATGCAATTACAACCGGTGTTCTGTGAGGCCAATCAATGGATTTTCATGTTTAATATACCACTTGATGTACCACACCAATTCAACCAACCGAACAGCAGAGAGACACTGGGTCATTTTGCTATTTTCAGCTTCTATGTATGTAAAAATACGATACTGGAGAGAATGCAGATACCTACATTTCATGTTGTGTTAGCACAGCTATCTGTGCGTTAATATCACTTATCTTTTGTCTAACATATAGTTTAGGGATAGAAGACATACCTCAGGCAACTTGGTAGTGTTTATTTAAAAACTTTAAATGTTATGGACATTTTTCTTATAAAAATCCCATCAAAATGGTAACCAAAATCATGGCATTTCTGACTGGTAATATTGAATGGACAATTTCTAGTCATTAAGAACTGATAATGGAGTAATTGTGGGTGCTGGAGGCATATGAAAGAACGTAATCACATATACTAAAAATAAATTGCAAGGATAATTAATTTCTTATCAAATTTTAGTGACCTAAAGATGTCGGCACGTTTAAAGGCACACACAACAGCATGCATAAATAAAATCACCACATTTTCTTTCAGTTTCAATTATTTTATACATTGCAATAACAATCCAAATGGATATTTTGAGCATAGCTTGCATTGCTCTTGAAATAATGCAATATTTTTGTTAAAGTCTGTTCATGTCCGTTTTGTGACTTCAACAGTGAATTAAAGGAACATGGTGAATCCTAATCAACTTTAAAAAGAATAAATTATTCTAGGATAATGTCTATTTGACATGGTAACTAACTTTCTTGAAGTAAATGTGAATCATTGATTGATTTTCAGTGGGTTTTGACCTTTGGTGTGCAAGTCTTGAATGTCACACTTTTGGTATCCAGTATCGTATTTTAACATACATACATTCGCAAACGGCCAATTAAAATCCAATAAGAAATAACTTATTAAAATTCAATTCAGACTTCAACACAATCTGAATCCAGAACTCCAAATTGAAGGAGACTCCCCCCCCCCCTTCCCGTCCCGACCACCCACATCGAGCTGAGTTTGTTTGTTTATTGGGGTTTTACGTCCTGGCAACATCTAAGGTCATATCATGAGGGGTAACTTTTTGTGACAGTGGGCACTCATTGCGACTTAATAGTGCTGCCCCCCCCCCGAGAAACCAGGTCACCGGTACTATGACGCAATTTCCCACTCAGTCATATTATCCTGGTGCTGAGCTAACTAGTTCTTGCTCTATCCTAGTAATACTGAGTGTCATGCTAAATAGCGACAAGTGATTAGTCTGACTGGGCCAGGATTAGCACACCTGACCTTCTCCATAGATTAGAGTGAATGATGTGTGAAAAGCTATTTTCCAGACAGCGATTTGTATGCGTGTACATTCGATAAGTTTGTATGAGGGTGCTATGTTAGTGTTAGTATAGTATACCAGTTGGTTCACGTATCACTGTGTGCCAACTGATAAAAATATATATAGTGAGCTCAGTCAATATGTTTGAAGTGGCCACACAAGGCCAGAAGATTTGATGTTGACTGACCGTGTCAGTACATTTAAGGATCGCTCAGAATGTCAGCATCAATGAGAGTGAGCAGTGTAGGTATACACCAGAGTGGGCACAGTGTCAATATACATCAGAGTGGTCACAGTGTCAGTATACATCAGAGTGGGCACAGTGTCAATATATATCAGAGTGGTTACAGTGTCAGTATACATCAGAGTGGGCACAGTGTCAATATACATCAGTGGTTACAGTGTCAGTATACATCAGAGTGGGCACAGTGTCAGTATACATCAGAGTGGGCACAGTGTCAGTATACATCAGAGTGGGCACAGTGTCAATATACATCAGAGTGGGCACAGTGTCAGTATACATCAGAATGGGCACAGTGTCTGATTACAGCAGAGTGGGCACAGTGTCAATATACATCAGAGTGGGCACAGTGTCAATATACATCAGAGTGGGCACAGTGTCTGTATACAGCAGAGTGGGCACTTTGTCAATATACATCAGAGTGGGCACATTGTCTGTATACAGCAGAGTGGGAACAGTGTCAGTATACATCAGAGTGGCACAGTGTCAGTATAGATTAGATTGGGCACTGTGTCAGTATACATCAGAGTAGGAACAGTGTCAATATATATCAGAGTGGGCAGTCTCAGTATACATCAGAATGGGAAGAGTGTCAGTATGCATCAGAATTGGAACAGTGGCAGTATACATCAGAATGTGAACAGTGTCAGTATGCATCAGAGTTGGAACACTGGCAGTATACATCAGAGTGGGCACATACAGTGTCACTATACATCAGAATGGACAGTGTCAGTATACATCAGACTGGGAATAGTGTGAGTATATACATCAGAGTGGGAACAGTGTCAGTATACATCAGAATGGGCACAGCGTTGTATACATTAGAGTGGGCAAAGTGTCAGTATACATCAGAATGGACACAGTGGCAGTATACATCAAAGTGGGAACAGTGTGAGTATACATCAGAGTAGGCATATGTCAGTATACATCAGAGTGGGCAGTGTCAGTATACGGTAGGTGGACCAACTCTCACTATGCATGAAACATGGACCAGGTATCACTTTACATAAGAAGGGTAGACCCAGTGTGAGTAAGCATGAGTGTGGTCTTAGACTGTCAGCATATGTTGACGGCAGTAGGCCAGTACTTATGCATGGGTTAGGGCGGGGGAAGGGGGGAGAGAAAGGGAGAGAGAGGGTAGGAGGTAGGAGCTAAGACGTAAGAGGTAGGATGTAGGAGGTAGGAGTGAGGAGGGAGGAGGGAAGAGGGAAGAGAGGGAGGGAGAAGAGAGGAGGGGGAAGAGAGGAGGGAGGAGGAGGGAGGAGAGAGGGAGGAGGGAGGAGGGAGGAGGGAAGAGAGAGGAGGAGGAGGGAGAGGGAAGAGAGGAGAGGGAGGAGGGAGGGGAGAGAGGAGAGAGGAGGAGGGGAGGGAGGAGGGAGGAGGGAGGAGGGAGGGAGGAGGGAGGAGGAAGAGGGAAGAGAAGAGGGAGGAGGGAAGGGGGAGGAGAGAGGAAGAGAGGGCGGGAGGAGGGAGGAGGGAAGAGGGAGGAGGGAGGGGGGGGGGAGGGGGGGGAGGGAGGAGGGGGAGGGAGGAGGGAGGAGGGAGGAGAGAGGGAGGAGGGAGGAGAGAGGAGAGAGGAGGGCGGAGGGAGGAGAGAGGAGGGAAGATGGACGAGGAAGAGGGAAGAGGGAGAAGGGAGGAGGGAGGAGAGGAGAGAGGAGGGAGGAGGGAGGAGGGAAGAAGGAGAAAGGAAAAGGGGGTGGAGGACTGAGGTCAGGTCAGGGTGGGACGGGGGGGGGGGGGGGCTGGTTGAGCCACGATAAGGCTTAATGCTAAATCCAGGGCCACGATTCCCATTAATATGGAAATGAGCATGATAGTGTATCGCGTCAATGTTGCTTACAGTTGGGATTTTTGGTGTTTTTTGGTGTTTTTTTTTTAACTGGGTAGACAATTCTTTCGCCCTCCCGGACGAGCTAGACAACTGTGAACTATATTGTTATGACATATATATACTGAATTATTTAAGTGCATTTAAATTAAATCCAACCAGCTGTTTATGCATACAAACTATATGTGGAAATAGATGGTACACTACCAAATTTCGACTGATTTTCTCAATAATTAATTGAACTAAAACTGATGTATATATTGCTGTGATTTTTTTCTGGGGTGTTTTGTTGGGGGCGGGTGAGTAAGGTATTTATGTATCAATTGGAATACATCTTATAAGTCATTCAAAATACACAGTTAGTTTACTAAACTTACATGCGGAAGTAATGAGCAAATGCCCATGTCTAACTTGATGACAATGGTGTAATACAATCATAAGTAGGATTTTGTGACAAGCTGCATTACTATCGTTAAATGGGTATGTTTAGTTTTAAGTCGGGGCGGTACTGAATAACCTGGTGCAAATTGACATCGACATACTACTTACATTCCTGTACAAGCCTAACTGTATTCGCAAAGGCTATTGATTAATTACTGGCATAGCATGTGTAGGCCATCAATCAGTACATACACATATCGATGGTGGCGCTACCACAGCAGTTAATATATTCACAAAGCTTGTTTGTTGGGGTTAGATGTCCTAGCAACATCAGGATGGTTACCGACTTGCAGGGTCCGTACACATGTGACGATATGGAATGCAAGGTTTTTCAAGGTTTTTCAACGCTGTTTTTGATAGGAATCCAAGACTATTTCATTTGGATTCCAGGAATAAACAACGATGGCGAATGTCAATTTCGGGCTAATTTAGATCAGTGGGGACAGTTTAATGGAATTCAAGGCTTTCCAAGGCCTTGAAATGAGACAAATGAAATTCAAAACTTCAAGACTTTCTAGGCCCTGTACGGACCCTGGACTTGTGACAGTGCTCACTCAAGGTGACTTCAGAGTGCTGCCCCACCAGCACCATAACACCCCCCCCCATATCCCACTAAGCCACATAATCATGATATTGAGTTAATACTGAGCAGCCCAGTCCTTGCCTTGTCGCATCAATGTCGAGTGCTACGCTACATAGCAATAAGTATCAATTGTGTAATGCTAGGTACACACCTACCGTTTTTCCGCACCCACCTACCGTATACGATCTAAAACTGCCCAAAAATCGTGAGGTGTGCACTCCCCTATCACACCTACCGATTGCGATTCGCGACTTTTTAGGGCTAAAACCGCTTCCTTACGATTGCGATTCGCGATTCGAAAAATGAATCGGCCCGTTTTCAGTTTTAAGCGGGTCGGGTCGGGTCGCGATTTTTAGTGCGCGAATCGTATACGGTAGGTGTGTACCTAGCATAAGACATTGGTTGACTATGTCAAGGTTCGAACCCATGGGAATCCAACCTCTCACCTGAACTGGGGGATAAATAATTATCTATCTTTAGGTCTTCACTAGAGTGATTAATTTTTCTTCTTTGATAAAATAAAGATGTGGTAAGTGGTGAATGATGCGGGATCGTGGATGCAGCTGGAGTGGTGGTGGCGCCATCTAGCCTACCAGATCAGCGGTGTGGGAAACGATGGCGCCATGTCTGGATAGTGGCGACTCAAGGAACTAATCAGACAGCAACCCTTCATTGGCAATAATATTGGGATATTGAAATATACAACACAACCTAAACAAAATAAAAAATTGCAAACCAACGGAAGCAGTCTTTTCATTCATTGCAAAGCCTTCAGATGTCCTTTTAAATTACTTATATAAACTAGCAAGAACAAACCATATATAAACACAATAGAAAGTAGATAATATTTACTTATCCAAACTAAGCTACACTAAGTAGTTTCCACCGAGGGCGCTCCATTGATATCTTTTTTAAAGCACCTCCACATAATTTGATAAAATGCTAAGAAATATCCAAACAAAAGGCTGTGTTTCTTGAAAAATTATGCTTCTTCATTTAATTTGCCAAATTGCTCAGTAAATTGATAGCAGTAGGCCTGATTTCTATAAAAACGTAGGTACATAGACGAGTATGACAACAGTTAACTAGCAATAGCAGCCCAATAGCAAGAAGACCAGTGCTTGGGCGCTGACAAAAGAACCTATTCGGCAGATAAAGACTATTTACCCCATTCCCATCCATTTAAATCAAACACTCACACACACACACACACACACACACACACACACACACACTCACACACACACACACACACAACCCAATACCTTCGATAGCGAAGACCACCTCGCCATTATAATTTGTATGATCCGTGGTTTTACTTGAAACTTCACATTTCCACAGTTAAGAAATCTGTGCACTTCTGCACAAACTCGATCCCTTGACTTGCTCATTGCTGAGTCAGCATCTTTATCGCCAGACCACACAAAAAGTGCGCTCATACATTGTTCATTCGCCAGGCAGCGAGACAGTGGATGGAGTTAACCCTCGTCGTTATGGACCCCATAGTCGGCAGTCATTCCATGGGCCCCTTAGCCGCTTCCACCCAACCATTATAACGTCACTACAATCACAGTGAATCTTATATATGGCGACAGAAACAATTAATGCTCCATTCATCACCACTTTGAACCTGGCTTATTGCATGCATACTTTGCTTATTATTCGCACATAGCTTAGTTAATTTCTATATTCCATTTTTAACTACCAGTTTTGTCCCTTCTTTCACATGCTTGTTTGGTGCGCTTCTTTTTCTGACAGGTACAAGTTTGGGGAGAGCCGGCTTTCACCCTGCAATGCAAAGTCTGTAAGAACTGCCGCTCCAGAAGGATTGCGCATGAGTGGTTTCCAACGAAGACATACAATGAGTGTGCAAGACTGGGAGTGGCTCAGTGAGAAGGTCAATAGAAGCGCAAGTGAGCACGTCTGTGAACAAACCTAGGAAATGTGCAGGAGTAAAACTATGGAAGCAGATTCATGAACACCATTTGTGATCTGTGGGTCTTTAGTTGGTTGGTTGATTGTTGAAGTTTTACGTCCTGGCAACATCTAAAGTCATACCAGGACTTGTGACAGTGGGCATTCATGGCGACTTTATAGTGCTGCCTCACTGGGAAACAAGCCACCATCACCATGACCTGTATGTATGTATGTATGTAAGCATGTATTTAAGCATGTATGTCCGAATGTATGTTAGTTGGTATCTCAGCATGTATGTGAGCACTTGACCGGCCACCTGGCGTGTATTTATAACCTTCATAGGGCGGAATAAGATAAATCTCTACTTTCGATCTGCTTCACCGGGAATATACCATATGTTAGGCACATTATCTCAGTCTCAATCACCAAAATTCTTCTCGACCAGCGAGGAAAAGGCCAACCATACCCTTCCCACACCCACCATCCGCATTGGTGTCAATGCACATACATGCCCAACCAGCGGGGCTTCCCAGACCCCCCACCCCCACCCCCACCCACACATCCCACCTGCCCCTGTCTGCCCACCATACCCCTCCAGCCAGCATAGGACAATAAGCCTGTGGTTCCCTCGTCCACCACCATATCGATTTGATAATTTTGCCCATTCGCCGGCTCCTGCTGGGAGAGGACCCGGCGCCGATGGGACGAGGGGCCGGTGCTGCCAGAATGGGGCCGGCAGCAGGACAAGCACCGGCACGTTGTTTACAGGGAGACCCCGGCGAAAATGCGTGGGAGGATGACGCCGGCGGACCGGGCTGAGGGGGAGCGTCGGGGGACCTGGTAGGAAAGCGTGTGAAAGGACGCCCAAGTGGGCGGTGCGGGTGGGAGGTTAGGGGGGAGTGGATGTGGGTGGGGAGGAGGGAGGGGAAGAGGAGGAGGGGAGAGGAGGAGGGAGGGAGGGGGAGAGGGTAGGAGGTGAGGGAGGTGGGAGGGAGGGGGGAGAGGGAGGATGGTTAAGGAGGGAGGTGGGTGGATGCGAGAAGGGAGGTGAGTGAGGGGGAGAGGTGTGGGAGGAACAGTGGAGGGGAGGAGGGAGGTGAGTGGAGGGGGAGGTGGGAGGAGGGGTGGGTGGGAGCTGGGGTTGTGATGGGTAGCAGGGAGGATGGGGGATGGAGCATTGGGAGGGAGGAGGGGGAGGGGATGGGGCGGGAGGGAGCAGGGAGGACTGGGGAGGGGGAGGGAGGAGGGAGGAGGGATGAGGGAGGGAGAGGGAGAGGGAGAGGGAGAGGGCGAGGGCGAGGGAGAGGGCGAGGGAGAGGGCGAGGGAGAGGGCGAGGGAGAGGGAGAGTGGGCGCAGGAAGGGAGGCAGGAAGGAGCCATGGTGGGAATGGAGTGGGCGACAGGGCGACAGGGCGACAGGAAAAGAAGTAGGGATGGGAGGATGGGAGGGACCAGGAAGGGAGGGTAGGAATGAATGAAGTGAGTGGGAAGAGGAAAGAGGAAAGGGGAGAGGGAAGGATAAATGGGAGAGTGAGGGACAAGGGGGAGAGGGAAGGGTAAAGGGTAGAGGGAATGAGAAAATGGAGAGGGATAGAGGAGGTAGGGAGGGGAGGAGGTAGGGGGGGATGGAGGAACGGAGAGACGGAGGGAGGGACGGGGGATTGAGCCAGGTGGGAGGTGTAAGGTAGGGAGGGGGGGGGGGGGGGAGACCGGTGGAGGGAGAGGGAGATGGTGCCATATTGATTTGCAGGATGTGCTTCAAAGAGTGCGGAAGGGCAGTACCAATCAATGTACACAGTTCGCACACGTAACAATTCAATGCGCTTACTAGTGACGAAAAAAGAAAAAAAGATATGGTGCTACCAGAATGGGAGGGAAGTGCTTCATAGTCGGCGCGTCTGAGAATAGCTTTGGATGTGATCAGGGTGGTGTGTGTCTGGGTGTGGGAGCCGTCTGGGTTTGGTAAGTCTAGGTGTGAGCATAGCTCTAGGTGTGAAGCAGGGCAGTGTGAGGATAGCTCTGGGTGTGAAGTAGGGCAGTGTGAGGATAGCTCTGGATGTGAAGTAGGCCAGTGTGAGGATAGATCTGGGTGTGAAGTAGGGCAGTATGAGGATAGCTCTGGATGTGAAGTAGGGCAGTATGAGGATAGCTCTGGGTGTGAAGTAGGCCAGTGTGAGCATAGCTCTAGGTGTGAAGTAGGGCAGTGTGAGGATAGCTCTGGGTGCGAAGTAGGCCAGTGTGAGCATAGCTCTAGGTGTGAAGTAGGGCAGTGTGAGGATAGCTCTGGGTGTGAAGTAGGGCAGTGTGAGGATAGCTCTGGGTGTGAAGTAGGGCAGTGAGGATAGATCTGGGTGTGAAGTAGGGCAGTGTGAGGATAGCTATGGGTGTGAAGTAGGGCAGTGTGAAGATAGCTCTGGGTGTGAAGTAGGGCAGTGTGAGGATAGCTCTGTGTGTGAAGTAGGGCAGTGTGAAGATAGCTCTGGGTGTGAAGTGGGGCAATGTGAGGATAGTTCTGGGTGTGAAGTAGGGCAGTGTTTGTTTGTTGTAGTTTTATGTCCCAGCAACATCTAAGGTCATATCAGGATGGGTACCGACTTGTGACAGTACACATTCTTGGTGACTGTATAGTGCTGCACCACTGTGAGATCAAGCCGCCAGCACCATGACCTGATATCCCACTCAGTAACATTATCCATGTCTATGTGGTGTGGGAGGTTAAAAATCCCTTGAGTCGGTAAAAGTGTAGGCTCGGGCTTTCTATCGACAAACTGTCTAATGGTGAAAACAAGCCTATTCAGGCTTATCCATGATAGGCAGCATAAATCTTCAACCAAAAAATAAAAAATAAAAATCCTGACACTGAGCCAACCAATCCTTGCCCTATCCTAATAATGCCGAGTGCCTGGCTAGGAAGCGACAAGTATACATTTTTAAGACTTTGTTTTGACTTGACCATAGTTCGAACCCACGATCCCATGGTCTCCCAAAACAGGGGACGGACGATCAACTCATTCGGCCATCCCATCTGGTCGGTAGGGCAGTGTGAGGATAGCTATGGGTGTGAAGTACGGCAGTGAGCATAGCTCTGGGTGTGAAGTAGGGCAGTGTGAGGATAGCTCTGGATGTGAAGTAGGCCAGTGTGAGGATAGATCTGGGTGTGAAGTAGGGCAGTATGAGGATAGCTCTGGATGTGAAGTAGGGCAGTATGAGGATAGCTCTGGGTGTGAAGTAGGGCAGTGAGCATAGCTCTGGGTGTGAAGTAGGGCAGTGTGAGGATAGCTCATGGTGTGAAGTAGGGCAGTGAGGATAGCTATGGGTCTGAAGTAGGGCAGTGTGAGGATAGCTCTAGGTGTGAAGTAGGGCAGTGTGAGGATAGCTCTGGGTGTGAGGTGGGGCAGTGTGAAGATAGCTCTGGGTGTGAAGTGAGGCAGTGTGAGAATAGTTCTGGGTGTGAAGTAGGGCAGTGTGAGGATAGCTCTGGGTGTGAAGTAGGGCAGTGAGGATAGCTCTGGGTGTGAATAGGGCAGTGTGAGGATAGCTCATGGTGTGAAGTAGGGCAGTGAGGATAGCTCTGGGTGTGAAGTAGGGCAGTGTGAGGATAGCTCTGGGTGTGAAGTAGGGCAGTGTGAGGATAGATCTGGGTGTGAAGTGGTGCAGTGTGAGGATAGCTCTGGGTGTGAAGTGGGGCAGTGTGAGGATAGCCCTGTGTGTGAAGTAGGGCAGTGTGAAGATAGCTCTGGGTGTGAAGTAGGGCAGTGTGAGGATAGCTCTGGGTGTAAAGTAGGGCAGTGTGAAGAGAGCTCTGGGTGTGAAGTAGGGCAGTGTGAGGATAGTTCTGGGTGTAAAGTATATGTGGATGTTGAGGATAACTAGGGGTGAGTTAGGGAATTGTGAAGTATATCTAGGTGTCACACATGGTGATATGATAGCTGTGCATATGGAAGTCATTGTGGCACTAGGATATTGCTCTGGTGTAAGACAGGGTAGGGCCATGGCAAGAGGTACTAAGTAGCCTGGCCGCCTGGTAGCAATGAAAGCGATAACGGTTGTGGGATGGGGAGGGGAGGGGAGGGGATGGGAGGGGAGGGGAGGGGAGGGGAGGGGAGGGGAGGGGATGGGAGGGGAGGGGAGGGGAGAGGGTGGGAGGGGTGGGAGGGAGGGGATGGAGGGGATGGGAGGGGATGGGAGGGGAGGGGATGGGAGGGGAGGGGAGGGGAGGGGAGGGGAGGGGAGGGGAGGGGAGGGGAGGGACATTGCAGGGGGTGGGTGATGAGAGATGACGAGAGACTGGTGATGAAATGTGGGATTGGGGGTGGGAGGAGGGAGGGCACTGGGGTAGAGGCGGAAATGAATAGTGTGTGGAAGGTCGGCAACGTGTGGCCAGCATATTGAGGCCGGTCACCTGCTTGTTCTCTGGATAGTTAATAGTGGGCTCAGAAGGCCACACCAAAACATATGCAAATAGCAAGGCTATCACCAAAAAAAAACATACAATTCTTTTCAATTATTTTCTCTTTGACAAACAAACATGATATAGTTCTCATTCCCAAAACTTGTTTGTTTGTTTGTTTGTTGTTTTACGTCCTAGCAACATCTAAGGTCATATCAGGACGGTTACCGACTTGTGACAGTGCGCACTCATGGCGACTTTATAGTGCTGTCTCACTGGGAAACCAGGCCACTGGCACCATGACCTGGTATCCCACTCAGTCACATTATCCTGACACTGAGCACACCAGTCCTTGCCCTGTCCTAATAATGCCGAGCACCTGGCTAGGAAGTGACAAGCACCAATTTTCAAGTCATTGGTTTGACTCGACCATGGTTCGAACCCACGACCCCACGATCTACCAGCATGTGATCAAATATCATTTAAACATTCCTTTTTTGTGGACATATATATAGTATATATATAATCATTGCAGTAACCCAAATAGCACTAACTAATAAAGCACATCATAGTACAGAGAGGGGAGAGATACGCTTTAAATCAGCACTCCACACTTTTATTTTAAAATTCTGTAGTGTTTGTAACAGAATGTAAGTATTAAATAGTTGGTTGTTGGAAATTTACGTCCTGGTAACATCTCAGGTCATATCAGGATGGGTACCGACTTGTGCCACCTTTATAGTGCTGCCCGAAAGGGAAATCAGGCTGCCAGCACCATGACCCGATATCCCACTCAGTCACATTATCCTGACACTCAGCTAACCAGTCCTTGCCATATCATATTAATGCTTAGCGCCAAGCTAGGAAGCGACAAGGTTTGACGCGACCGGGAACCGAACTTCCGATCTCCTGCACGCGAGGCCCGCACTCTACCGATTTGGCCACCGCGCCCGGTTCCCACGATGAATGTTATTCCTGTACATGTCATCATCATCATGCTGTCGGTCGCGATGCGACAAAGACTGCTTTCATTACTTGACTGCCGGTCTCCATTTAGCTACATTTCATGAAAGCTGCCTGCAAAAGTGTTGAAGTGCTGCTGGCTTTTGCAAGTTACCAGCGGCACCCTCTCGGGGAGCAAATAGAGGTTTCACACCGGCAAGAACATGTCAAGACAGGCGCAAAACTATTTGTACATGTATGCAGACAAAATAAGAACTGGTTTGGACAGTTGTTGTTATGAGCATGTCTTATCATTCTATTTTTATGTAAATACAGTAAAACCTCTCTAACCGACCACCTCCACAGATCGACCACTCTCCTATATCGATCGCTTTATTTGGGCTCCAAACGATCGCCCATATAATACCATTGTAATTATTTTTATTAAACAACTCCCTAAACCGACCACCTCCCTAAATAGACCAATTAATGTCGGTCCCATCGTCGGTTGATTTAGAGAGGTTTTACTGTACATAGAGACCCTGTCAGTTCTCATCAACAATGAGTATTTTCAGTTCTTCCGGAAAGGACATGACCTTCGCATGCCTGGATGGCTGAGACAAATCGCTTGCACGGGTCCAGTAATTACAAATTAAGAACAAATAAAGGTGCATTGATTGCAGCAGCTGAGGTCATGGCATGCTGTGGAAACGCTGTGGAAACGCTAAGGTCCACTACGGAGTCACTTCCACTCAACTCACCGTCTGTTCTTTGTACAGATAGGCACAGTTTTCTTTTAAAGATACATTGTTGTCTTTAAAGGGGCAGTAACATGACAAACACGGTTTAACTTATTCATAAGTATCATGGTCAAATATGACTTGAAATAGCCCATGCTTTGCGACTCTAGCATACTTGTAATGACAATGTGTCCAGAAGTACATTTCGAATTAACCTACGGACTTTTCTATTTTAATAGCATTTCTTTTTCCAAAGCACACCAACTGGAGGCTAAAGCCATTATGTATTCTTAACATTGTAATATCTTCTTTTTTTCAGATCATTCAAGTGAAAATTATTGTAGGCTACTCTCAAATTCTGAAGGGGGTGAGAGAGAGTACTTTTGTGCATTTAAAATTCATCTTAAAACGAAGTATTTCAAGAGAGAGAGAGAAATTGAGAGCGGAGAGAGAGAGCGGAGAGGGCACCCAGAGACAAAAAAAAGGGAGGGAGAGGGAGGGACAGAGAAGACCAGCGACAGAGAAAGTGAGAGTGAGGTTGGTTGGTTGTTGGAGTTTTACGTCCTGGCAACATCTAAGGTCATATGAGGATGGGTGAGAGTGACAGTGAGAGTGAGATTGAGAGTGGGGGTGAGAGCGAGAGTGAGTGAGAGTGTAAGAGAAAGAAAGGTGTCAGGATCAAATTATTATTTGGCGACGTTGAGATTTGCAGTTTATGGGCAACCTGACTTGCGTGACATTAATTAAAGCTATGTGTGCATTAAGGCAGTGCGCCCACCTGCCATCTCCTCTCCCTCCACTCACAATGTAATGACACACCGGGCGACCACCTACCCCATCCAGCCGACTGAAACAGGGAAACCACCTTCCGTAGCCCATTGTCATTACACGCCCCGCCGCCCTGTCATCAGGGGAGCTTGCACCCCCAGCCCCCCCCCCCCTACCCCCTCAATGCATCACGTGGATGAAAGGTGGTTTAGATTTGGAGAAATTCGAAGGCGACGTGTGGCCCTAGCACGGCGACCATGCACGCGCTAAGTAGTAAAGCTAAGATTCCATCTACTAATATGTGAATGCAACAGAAAAATGGAAAAGCATGCAAATGCATGGTGGTGCTTCCATATATATACATTGTCCAGTTGTGAATGTGAATGTGAATTCGAATGCAATTTCGAAGTTGTCGATGGCAAAGTGGATCGCTCAATGGATCGATCGATCGGTGTGAATGCGAATGCGAATGCGAATGCGAATTGAATGTGAATGCGAATGCGAATGCGAATGCGAATGTCAATGTCAATGCGAATGCAAATGCAAATGCAAATGCAAATGCAAATGCAAATGCAAATGCAAATGCAAATGCACATAGCATGCCACATACTGTGTATATGGAATCTTAGCTTTAGTCTATTGACATTTCTTGCATTTCTGCCAAGCTTTCTGTGAAATGAAACATTGCTACCCGGGTTTTGCAGTGAAATGAAACTATTCACTTACTTCTTTTCTGATAAACTCGCAATATTTATCCTACGCCCACAAAAAAAGGTGCCCTATTCAGGTAATGTGTCATCATGATATTGGGGATAGTCTGTATTGTGTTAAATGTTGACAGTTTGGTCAGAATTGTTAAAGGAAGCTTTCATTGGTCACCCACAGTCGCTGTTGATTTTATGCAACAGCAGAAAACACATCACTGACAACCTGTGTCCAGAGTGCAAGGGCAACTACTTGTGCAACAGGCAACATTCTGCAGGCATGCGTGATGTGTCCATTTCACCTACACCCACCCACCCACCCTCCCTCACACCTACCCAACATTATTAGTAAAGGGAGGGTGCTTTTGTTGGGGGAGGGGAATGGGTGGACGGAGGAAGGGCATTACAAGATTGGGCAGCTATTTGGCTGTATGGATATTGGCATTGGTTGACCTGATATAATAAATAGTTCTTGTCAATGTATCATTAAAACCATCTGAATACAGATATATCACCGTGCTATAAATGGCACCCAAGGCAAAAATTAACACCGTTTCTTGTTCACCCTCAGCACTATTATCCGAGTAGATGAGACTGTCTCAAAAGGTTCTAAGCAATATGGGACAAAACTTTGTCCATTGTAATGATCAACATCCTATCTGTTTATGCATTTGCTCAGGATAAACTGATTTGTTTTTTACATGGTGTTTCATGATGCTAATAGAATACATATTGAT
Organism: Branchipolynoe longqiensis; assembly: GCA_030323885.1. Taxonomy (NCBI): domain Eukaryota; kingdom Metazoa; phylum Annelida; class Polychaeta; order Phyllodocida; family Polynoidae; genus Branchipolynoe; species Branchipolynoe longqiensis. The sequence goes on from CM059188.1 coordinate 33,662,527, forward strand.
ATGAAGCAAATGTCCTTGTGTTTTCAGTGTAACCGTTTCTGTGCTGTTTTGTGTCAATCATTACAATGGACAAAAAAAAAAGGGTTATCACCTTTTGAGACAGGCTCAGATACGAGAGTGAGGCTGGCACTGCAACCATGCCTTGGTGTATGGCCGTATCCTGTTTCATTTTGCATAGATTTTACAAAGAAATTTAATGACTTAAAAATTGATACTTCTCGCTTCCTGGCCAGACACTCAGCATTATTAGATTAGGGCAAGGACCGGTTGGCTCGGTGTCAGGATAATGTGACTGAATGGGATATCAGGGCATGGTGCTGGCGACCCGGTCTCCCAGTGGGGCAGTGCTATAATGTTGCCATGAGTGTGCACTGTCACAAGTGGGTACCCATCCTGATATTACCTTAAATGTTGCCAGGACGTAAAACACCAACCAACCAACCTACTAATTTTCACTGTAGAACCCGGCTACGTCAGAAGGTGGAGTATGATACAAAACTGGGGCCCATATAAAGAAGGGGGGGCGGGGGGGGGGGGGGGGTGCGCGCTTGGACACCGACATGTCCATTTCGATAGTTGTCGCAGATCCCGTTTGTAGTATTATTAACGGCCAATATGTTATGGATCCAGCAAATAAAAGATGTGGTGTATTGCCATCCAATTCTCATTTACTAAATATAGACGTGTGCTTGTACCTCTCTCACTAACACAACCACGCCTACATGTGTATATGCACATTATACATAGCCACGTATTTCAACTATATCCACATTAATACCACACTGGCATCCACAATTATAGGAGCATTCTTCACAAGTTTGGCATGGGTGATTTCAGTTGTGTGTGCGTCTTGTATGTGTGCGGGGGAGGGATTTAGTAGTAGCCAATTCATAGCAATATGCCATAAGTGTGTGTGTGTGGGGGGGGGTCTCGATTAATTGAATAGCGAATACCCCCGTCCGTGTTATTGGAAATATCAGCCGCGCATGTCCAGCTAGGCGACATGCCCTGGTCTTGGCCCTACGCCGGGCATGGCGGCAGGCAGTAAATATCGGGTGAGAGGGGAGCACGGGTGAGGGGGGCGGGAGGGGGGGGGTTACTACCAATGTCCGGGTGCACCTTTTATTAGATGTTTTATGATAGTGAAATTCTATTAATAATTCTTTCTTCTTTCACTTCAGATTTTCCTTTAAAGGGATCCTGATAAAAAATATAATTAGCACCCTGATATGGAGGGACGGCGAATTCTTTTGTGTTTTTTTTAAGTTGTTGTTTTTCAAGAGGAAATTGGTAAATAAATTCGAAAATATTTAAAGTAGTGTAATTTTTAATCCATTCTTATAGCATTACGATAATCAATTACTACTAATATCATTATACTATGCCTATCCATTTGAACAAACCAGATTCGGTGTGGGTCTGAACATGAACCAAACAGCTATAGACCAATTCTTACACTGTGTATAATAACCAACCCCTTATATATTGCAATATACAATTTACATCAATATTGCTTATTGTACACACATTTATAGTACGCTGATTGAACTGGGAGACAATGATTGGAAAGTTTGTCACCTGTATTTTGAAAGTCTTGCCACCTTTGTGCAGGACTCAACTGAACTACCGGCAGCGCCACCATCGCCCAGTGAATGTACTAGATGGGACACGCCTAGCCCTTTCTCTCACACAGCCCTCAACGATAGCACTCAAAGAAGACGCTACCACATGTTCGCATCAGCGGGTGTGAGGATTATTAGGCAGTCCCGGCTTCTATCTCCTTCAGATCAACAGCAAAATATTGACCACCATGCCACTAAGACTGTCACTCAGACAGAGGCAGTTGGGGGTGTCTACCACACACCATCGCCTATCACTAGTACTGTCACTCAGACACAGGCAGTCAGTGGTGTCTAACACACACCATCGCATATCACTAGTACTGTTACTCAGACACAGGCAGTTGGGGGTGTCTTCCACACACCATCGCCTATCACTAGTACTGTCACTCAGACACAGGCAGTCGGTGGTGTCTACCACACACCATTGCCTATCACTATTACGGTCTCTTAGATACAGGAAGTTGGGGGTGTCTACCACACACCATCGCCTATCACTAGTACTGTCACTCAGACACAGGCAGTTAGTGGTATCTACCACACACCATCGCATATCACTAGTACTGTCACTCAGACACAGGCAGTTAGTGGTATCTACCACACACCCTCGCCTATCACTAGTACTATCACTCAGACACAGGCAGTCGGTGGTGTCTACCACACACCATTGCCTATCACTATTACGGTCACTTAGATACAGGAAGTTGGGGGTTGTCTACCACACACCATCGCCTATAACTAGTACTGTCACTCAAACACACGCAGTCAGTGATGTCTACCACACACCATCGCATATCACTAGTACTGTCACTCAGACACAGACAGTTGGTGCTGTCTACCACACACGATCGCCTATAACTAGTACTGTCACTCAAACACACGCAGTCAGTGATGTCTACCACACACCATCGCATATCACTAGTACTGTCACTCAGACACAGGCAGTTGGTGGTATCTACCACACACCATCGCCTATCACTAGTACCGTCACTCAGACACAGGCAGTTGGTGGTATCTACCACACACCATCGCCTATCACTAGTACTGTCACTCAGACACAGGCAGTTGGTGGTATCTACCACACACCATCGCCTATCACTAGTACTGTCACTCAGACACAGACAGTTGGTGCTATCTACCACACACCATCGCATATCACTAGTACTGTCACTCAGACACAGGCAGTTGGTGGTATCTACCACACACCATCGCCTATCACGAGTACTGTCACTCAGACACAGGCAGTCAGTGGTGTCTAACACACACCATCGCATAGCACTAGTACTGTCACTCAGACACAGGCAGTCAGTGGTGTCTCCACACACCATTGCCTATCACTAGTCCTGTCACTCAGACACAGGCAGTCAGTGGTGTCTACCACACACCATTGCCTATCACTAGTACTGTCACTCAGACACAGGCAGTCGGTGGTGTCTACCACACACCATCGCATATCACTAGTACTGTCACTCAGACACAGGCAGTTGGTGGTGTCTACCACACACCATCGCATATCACTAGTACTGTCACTCAGACACAGGCAGTCACTGGTGTCTCCACACACCATTGCCTATTACTAGTACTGTCACTCAGCCAAGGCATACACACACAGTTCCCTTGGGGGACCCCCCATACCCCCCCCCCCATACACACTTCTTTATTCACACAGCCTCACTCATGCACACTGATTTCTGCAGACTCATCCATTCACCTACACATTCACGGGCACTTACCCACGCACTTACCTACACACCGACACCAAATTACACATACCCACACTGACCAGACAGGATGGCCGAATGACTTGCGCGCTCGTCTCCCGTTTTGGTAGATCGTGGGATTCGAACCCACAGATTCGGGTTCGAACTCTTGTCGAGTCAAACCAATGACTTTCAAATGTATACTTGTCACTTCCTAGGCAGGCGCTCGGCATTATTTGGATAGGGCAGGACTGGTTGGCTCAGTGTCAGGATAATGTGACTGAGTGGGATATTGGCTCATATGCTGGTGGGTCATTGTGCTGGTGGCCTGGTCTAAAGTCGCCATGAGTGCACCCTGTCACAAGTCGGTACCCGTCCTGATATGACCTTAGGTGTTGCCAGGATGCAAAACTCCAACAACCAACCAACCAAAGCTGTAAAACAACTCCACAACTTGCCGCCTACAGCTGACCCACCCAGCACTAGCTGCAGCACCACTACCTGACTGTCATTACTGGTGATACCAACCCGCAAGGCCTCATAAGCATAAACAAGATTAGTTCATGTTGATGCCCTGTTGGGCAGCGTGCGGGTTAAGTAAAGGGACAGGTTGGCGTGTTAGCCAATGTATGGTCAAGTGGGATCATTGTGTGGCTGACGAGGATTGGTTGGTTGTTGGTGTTTTACGCCCTAGCAACGTCTAAGGTCATATCAGGACGGGGCTGACGAGGAAGCCATGGACTGAGACTAGACACTAAAGACCGAAGACTGGCAGTAGATGATTTTTGGAATTATGGCCACATATGATTCGATTTTAAAATGTTACTAAATCCATGACTTGCAACCTTAATGCATGATTTACCATGTGGGTAATATCAATTAGAGGAAATATCGCAAATTGTGAGTTAAGAAATACTGAATGTAGTTTTCAGCCCTTTTTTTTAACCATAGTATCAAACAGCAATAAATGTTTTAAAACGACAACAGTATCCAAGTTGTACACATACGATCAATTCTAGGTGTTTTGAGTATCAAATATTTTATGATTTCATCGGATAACACAGATTTAATCAAGCACTTTATTTTAATAATGACTCAGTGTTTGCCAGAGCTTGTCCTTGTTGAATTACAAATGATTTATGTTGCTAATCATAAAACACGAGAACAATTTGTTAATAAGAGCTTTTGGTGCATTAAGATCTGATAGCATTTCCAAAGGCACTTCTTTCCTTGGCCTCAGCACCTACGCCCAGCACATTTCGCCCACAAATCTGCCCCTAAGGCTTTCACCCGAGCTCTTTAACCTAGCACTTAGGCCACATAAAAAAATGTTAAGCATCCACCTATTTCAATTTTTCCAGATCGGGTGGGAAGTTTAAGTTTTATTTTGTATTTTGTGTGTAGAATGGCAGTGTACAGGAAGAAAAAACCTAACCATCGTATTCATGGTTAGAAGGCATGATAGGAAGGTAGAGAACACCATAGACACATTCTAACTAGAAATTGAACAAGAAGAAACCTATAAAATTGTCAGGATGAAGTTCATCGGTCATTATGCAATCATTACAATAGGTGGGAAAGGGTTGTTTTGAGTTTTTATATTTTATTTTAAAGGATTTTTGACAAATATAAAATATTTGAAGGTCGGGGACATTTCTCAGGTCGGGCAGGGACGCTAAACAATTTTGTTTAAATCTGGCTTTACATACGCGTTTCCATCCTCTTTCTTTTTTGTTGTTGTAAGTGTTGGATCTTTAACCAAGCTTACAGAGCTCTTCACAGTAGCGACAGTGATTAAAATTGCAAAAGGTTATATAGGTGTGCTGATGTAGCCGTCTATTGCTTGCAGGGGAAGTGCAATGTGTACTTCTATATTTGGTCATATCAGACCCTTAATTTGTAATACAAAGACATCCTTCTTTTTAAAATTTATATATTATCATAATCAGGGAGCTGTTCTTTCTTTCTAGTTCTATATATTGTTCTACTATATGGCTTCATTTAATAGGTTACAGATTAAATATTAAATTTAGACAGCTTTATTCAAATTGCTATGTTTCCTAGCAGTAGCGATATTATTAATTAGAAGTCAAAATGGTTCCACCATCGTAACTATTTTCTGACAGACATTTCTTTTCTTTTTTTGATTGTGAGTTTCTTTTTTAATTCTGAGTATGCACCAGTAACACCGCATCCACCATGAAATATATGTGGTATAACGAGTGATTCTAACATTAATAGTAATACAGTATTAATACCGATGTTGATATCGTAATGTACGCGTGGGGTTACATGCTTGTGTTTAAGTTTCGTTTTAAAGATTTTAGTCTAAGTAGCTTAAAGAGTTCTTTGTTAATTTCAGTTTATAAAGTCGGAGGAGCTCAATGAAGTATGTGCCAGAGAATCACACATCCATACATGTGTCCTTGTATGTAAGGGTGAATAATCTAAAATCACAAATAGCATATCTCTGATGAAGTGCACAGCAGAGAATCACACACCCATACATGTGTCTGTGTATCAATCAATCAATAGGATACAGCTATAATAGGCCTTGGACCTGTTAGCCGCTCTTAATTAATAGAAATGGAGACAGTTCTTCAGATGTGGTGGATTGTTGCAACTGTCACTGACTCCAAGATATACGTAATGCTTGACCAGTATGCATCCAGTCGGGACTTGAAACAGTTCACCGACTCTGCTGCTACAACACTCTCCGGCAAGTCATTCCACAGGTCAACCACCCTAAAGCCAAAAAAGTTGTGTCGCAGGTCCAGTCTGGAGTACCGCTTCCTCAGCTTCAGGGAGTGTCCTCTGGTCCGGGTGTTGGAGTCTCTGATAAGGGGGCTGCCTGTCTTGTAGATACCATGGAGATATTTGAATACTTCAATCATATCCCCCCGGGCCCGTCTGTAGTACATGCTTGGGATCTTCAAATGATGCATACGTTGTTCATAGGGTATTTCATCGAATCCATGTACAAGCTTCATTGCCATTCTTTGGATCTTCTCAATTGACTCAGCATCCTTCTTGTAGAGTGGTGACCACACAACATTTCCATATTCCAAAAGTGGACGTGCAAGGGATGTGTACAGTATGTGCACAGCATCCTCATCTAGGTATGTGTATGATCTTCAAATGATGGCCAGTATTCCATTAGCTCTGTTGGCAGCTTCCTGGATGTGGTCGCTGAATGTCAGTTTGGTGTCCATCTTGACACCCAAATCCTTTTCTATCATTGTTTCGGAGAGCGGAACATTATTCATGCCATCATTCATTACATAGATGTGCTTGCTGTTTTTGCCCCCTAAATGCATCACTTTGCATTTTGAAGCATTAAACTTCATCTGCCAATCACTTGACCACTTCTGCATGTTGTTGAGGTCCTTCTGCAAGTCCCCTAAGTCACTACCTTTCTCTATACGGCGGAATACTTTGGTATCGTCAGCAAACATTTGGACCATAGAATGTACAACTTCTGGTAAGTCTTTGATATATATCACAAATAAGACTGGTCCAACCACGCTGCCCTGAGGTATTCCGCTTTTCACCGAGCACCATCCTGATGGCTTGCCATTCATAATGACACGCTGTCTTCTGTGACTCAGAAAATCCTTTATCCAGTGTAGGACATCTCTTTTGCCATAGTCATGCAATTTTTTTAGCAGTCGCTGGTGTGGAACAGTGTCGAATGCTTTTGGGAAATCTAGATAAATAGCATCCAGATCTCCAAAGTCATCAATAACGCGATTGGGTCATACAAGATCTTCCTTGCACAAAGCCATGCTGCTGTGTTGATAGGAGGTTGTTTTCGACAAGATGAGCCATGATAGAATCTCTTATTATTGATTCCAGTGTATGTAAGGGTGATTAATCTAGAATCACAAATAGCATATCTCCGATGAAGTACACAGCAGAGAATCACACACCCATACATGTGTCTGTGCGTGTAAGGGTGAATAATCTCTAATCACAAATAGCATATCTCCGATGAAGTACACAGCAGAGAATCAGACACCCATACACGCGTCTGTGTATGCAATGGTGAATTATCTAAAATCACAAATAGCATATCTCTGATGAAGTACACAGCAGAGAATAACACACCCATACATGTGTCTGTGCGTGTAAGGGTAAATAATCTCTAATCACAAATAGCATATCTCCGATGAAGTACACAGCAGAGAATCAGACACCCATACACGCGTCTGTGTGTGCAATGGTGAATTATCTAAAATCACAAATAGCATATCTCTGATGAAGTACACAGCAGAGAATAACACACCCATACATGTGTCTGTGCGTGTAAGGGTGAATAATCTCTAATCACAAATAGCATATCTCCGATGAAGTAGATGCCAGAGAACCGCACACCCATATATGTGTCTGCGTGTATAAGGGTGAATAATCTATAACCATGCACCCATACATGCATCTGAGTACATAATAGTAAATAATCTAAAATCACAAATAGCATATCTCCCATGAGGTACAAGTCAGAGAATCGTGCACACATATATGTGTCTGTGTGCGTAATGCTGAATAATCTATAATCACAAACAGCATATCTACGTATAAATGATCACAGATCATCAATAATCAGCAAGGGGGGGAAACACTATAGCAATGAGCTTAGTGGGTGGTGGGGTGGGGTGGGGTGGGGTGGGGTGGGGTGGGGTGGGGCGGGGTGGGGTGGGGTGGGGTGGGGTGGGATAAGCGATGTCTGCCTCCAGACTGATTGTGCAGTGAGGCGTGACTGCACCTGCGTACACACCTCGCATTAGGCCAGTGGGGCAGCCAACCAGATGACGAGCAGTGTGTGGCCTTCAGTATTGAACCGTTTCTTATGCTAGAACAGCACAATCCATTTTGTCACCCCCCCCCCTTTTTTTTTTAAAGCAGCATAATTCGTTGAAAGCATAAACTTTTATCAACCAAAACACGGACCTAGATTTGGTCGCAAATATCCAACTTGGATACTCGTGAACTCATTAAAGGTACATACTCCGATGAAAGCTTCAAATCTTTTTTTTTTAAACCTAAAACAATTCTCTAGCTTTGATGTTACATAGCCAACTTGGATATTGGTGCATTTGTTAGGCATGTGTTGCTGCATGTAAAGGTAGTTATACCAAGGCAAGTAAAGTCCCAGTCACACTATAGCTTGCGACCAATTTGCGACCACTTCAGACAAAAGAACCCACAAAGAACCCACAGTCACCAGTGACGCCCAGATGTCGGCAACCATTGTTTTGGTCGCAAGGACATCACTGGTGATTGTCGGTTCTTTGATCTAAGGTGGCCGCAAGCTGTAGTGTGACTTGGGCTTTAATTGAACATGTTCTTGCTGAAGTCTATGATGTAAGAATTGTGACATGCATGCGTGTTTTCATTTCAAATATCTCTAAATTAGCCATTTATAATATTAAAATAAAAGTTATTTCAAGCTAAAGTAAAGTTGATTATAAGGATCGACCTAATATATGTATCCCCCCAAAATGCCAGAAACTCAAAACATCGGACTATGCAACTTTAAACATTTATAGCAGTTCGGAACTCCCGTTCATGCTGCTATGTTCAAAACCTGGTAAACAAAGCCTATGTCCATCATTTTGGTGTGTACAACACTCATTTTGAATATTTTCATTTCACATATCTATTTTTTTTTGGTAATGCTGTAAAACATGTTACTTCAACTTTCAAGGCAAAGTACAGTAGATCATGAAGTTTATTTACCTAAAGATTATGGCAGAACCACAAAACCATCAGATCATGCTACTTTAATTAAACAAATTCACCAAATAGAGAAATATTCCAGAATTGAAGGCATTATTCTTATCAATGTAAATGTTTTAATAGGCAACCCCGCGTTTTCCCCCGGCAGAACGGCTTAGTATTTTTCTAAGGAAACAAAATAGAAAAATATTCTAGAATTAGAGGCATTATTTTCTATGTTTATTAACATGGTTTAATCGCTAAATAAAGTACTGAACAGAGAGCAACACAGGTCCCGCATCGCATAATAGATTTTATATCAGATTAAAAGGCTGATGAAAGAAGTTGACCTGATTAATGCCGGTAGTGTCCCTGTTAAAATTAGACAGCACAATAAATTAGACCACAACAAGGCTATCATCCCCCGACACAATCACCGCGACAACACAAGACGACCACATACGCCGCACACATCACCTACAGTCCCGGGTGGGTAAATCGGCCAAGCAGCGCGTTAAAAATGGTCGAGTCTGGTTTCTAAAGGCTCGTATCGACCAGGCATTGATTCTGTCAGCTCCGACGGAGCAGGAACCTAAATCTAGCCACCTCTTCACCCGCAGTCTGCACACGCACCGTAAATGAATCTATGCGGGGGTTGACCCCCCCCCCCACACACACACACACCCACCCACCCCCACACACACACACGAAAGTCCTCAAAATAGACTCGGCAGTGACACGCGCGCACAGTCGCAGCCACAGACGCATAAACCTAGTAGTAGTACTGCTGCACTTGATATATATTATAGGGTGAGAGGGGCTCTAACGTATGCTGATTGTGTGTGAGTGTGTCCGTGTGTGTGTATGTATGTGTGTGTGTCTAAGTATATTATATATATATATACATATATATATATATATATATATAATATATATATATATATATATCATCCTCGATGCGAATGAACAGATGCAGGCGTCCGTTAAGGACGAAGAGCGCCGGTGGTGGCGCCACCGGTCCGATAATGCTGGTTAGGATGCACAGAGTAACAAATGGGTATATATATAATAATAACAATAATAATAATGGAATTCCCTTCCATGCCTTTGAAGTGGGCGAAACTATACTTGAGCTGTGGCCATTGCGGGCTTGGGTCGGGTTTGGGTCAAGCAACCCGCATTTGGAAATGCAGGCTGCCCGCCAAGACAGACCCGCATTGGCCATCAAATGTGGGGCCGGGTTCACTGCGGTAACTCGTTACTAGGAGACGCAGGTTGCAACTTTCCTAGCAATGTAGGGAGGTCGAGTGCTTGGGCTCAGACCGATCGGACGTGCTACTACACGCTCTGATATTTTAGACGAGATTTAGGCTTTAATTGTCGGAATTCCAAACTGTTTTAACTTAATGAAATGGGAGAGGACGTATTGAAGAACTTAGATTGTATCAGTAGGAACAGGAATAAAGTTGTGAGCTCTATAAGGTGATTGGAACATTCCTTGCATTCTTTACTATTCTTCAGTCCCTAAGTATATTAGGCGGCGGCAGCCCGTGGCAGGCCCAGGAAATTCACACGGAATTTATTATAGAAACAATATATAGGCTCGCATAATGCGAGGGTAGCAGAACGGTTAAACCTTTATACTTACATAATACTTATGCATCACCAGACGGGATGGCCGAATGAGTTAGAGCATCCGTCTCCCATGCTGGTAGATCATGGGGTCGAACCCTGGTCGAGTCAAACCAATGACTTAAAAATTGATACTTGTCGCTTCCTATCCAGGCGCTCGGCATTATTAGGACAGGGCAAGGACTGGTGTACTCAGTGTCAGGATAATGTGACTGAGTGGGATATCAGGTCATGGTGCTGGCGGCCTGGTCTCCCAGTGGGACAGCACTATAAAGTCGCCATGAGTGTGCACTGTCACAAGTCGGTACCCGTCCTGATATGACCGTCGATGTTGCTAGGACGTAAAACAAACAAACATACTTATGCATCACACACACACACATATATAAGGCTTCACGTCCTTAACATGTATTGTTATATTAGGACGGGCGCCAACTTGGGACAGTGCATACTCACACAACTTTATAGTGGTACCTCACTGGGAAACCTAGTCGCCGGCACCATGATCTGATATCCCACTCAGTCACATTATCCTGATATTGAGCAAACCAGTCCTTTCCCTATCTTAGAAATGCTAAGCGCCAGGCTAGGTTGGGATAAGTATAAATTTAGTAAATCATTGGCTTGCACCTCCTGCAGCCTAACCCCGACAGTAGCGCCGCCACCGACTGCATTCGACACTGCTCACTAATGTAGGACGGTATTCCTCATTTATACATATATATGTATATAAACCCACCATAAAGCAGTCTTCTGCTCCCTAACCATAGATCATTCACCCATCATGAAACTGGTTTTATTAAGACATGGCACGTTGCTTGAAAATACATCCCATTACAAATTGTATATAAAAACCACCATAGGCATAGTTCCACACACGACTCCGCCCATTACAGATAATCCATGACACATTTCCATCACAGACCAAACCTCCATGTCAAACGACACATGCACCACAGTCACAGACACGGAAATGTACACAGTACAGTACAACCCCGCTAAACCAAGCTCGGTTAAACCAAACATTCGGTTAATCCAAACTTTTGTTGGCGGCCCGGCAAAATACTACCATTTATCATATAAAAATGTTGGTTAAACCAAAGTCGGTTAATCCAAATTATCGGTTAATCCAAACAAAATTGTCTGGCCCCAGGCCACTTCTGTTACAGTTAAATCAAACTTTCATGTGGTTATAAGGTCATCTTAGACTTTTGTATATGATAAATGGTAGTATTTTGCCCGGCCGCCAAAAAAAGTTTGGATTAACAGATTGTTTGGTTTAACCGAGCTTGATTTAATGGGGTTACACTGTAAATATATATAAAATACATTAATCAAAGTGTCGACATACATTGTATATTACATTCATAATGCACCCACGTCTTTGCCAAAGCCAAGTCAAGGTCGAAGCCAAAGCTCGGTTAAACCAATGATCGGTTAATCCAAACAAATTTCTAGGGTCCCTTCAAGTTTGGTTTAACGGGGTTATACTGTATAAGGCATGCCCAACCGCTCCACCTCACACAAAACCGTGCAGGTGAGCATGTCGCACACACAACACGGGCCTGAAGTAATGCCGTCAGATGGTGCTGGCATTTACTAATACAACCTTTGGAAATCAATCTGAGCGCTTGTTAAAGTTGCATCGTCCGATGAAACCATCACATTTAAAAAACTAAAACACTGACCTAGAATTGATCCTATATATCGAACTTATAAACACTGCTGCATTCCTTAACCAAGTAGAAGGAATACTAAGTAATACTAAGTAAAGCTAAGAAAACTTATTATTGCTGAATCATATGGCGTCCTGTATTTTGGTGTGCATACCAAAATTAATTACGCGCGTTCTCACTTCAAATATCTTCTAAGTTTACTCCTTAAAATATAAGTTACTTCAAACTTAAGTAAAGTAGATTACAGTGATCAAACTTAATGTATTTATCAAAACGAGGTGGCAGAAACTCACAACCATTTGTTTGTTGGAGTTTTACGTCCTGGCAACATATACGGTGCTATCAGGGCGGGAACTCACAACCATTTGACTTCAAGTTTAAGTAGTGACTAATCACCACACTGATATTGCCCCAGTTACGTGGGTAAATCAAAACACAAGTTATGTGCTCATGAGTCATACGATGGGTTAACAGCGATCATTTTTTGTTTGTTTGTTGTTTTTTTGTGATTTTTTCCCCCTGAATTGTTAGTAAACAAAACGAGGCCTCAGGCATGTGGAAGCTTAGTCACGCTCACTGCACTGAATATCGGCTGTGAACAGGACCCACAGTCATGCACTACTTACAGTAGAGGTGTATAGAGGGGTATGCGGGGAAATTGGGCATATTTATATCATCACTTAACTATCCTTCCCGGATGCGTTCTGCTCTACCCACTTAAGCCGAGAATCCATTACCGCATAAAGTTGCGCGCATTAGGATAATAACAACAAAATCGGTTATGTGTGTAAAAATAAAAAGATGTCATTTTCTTGTAAATTAGCTGTGATTCTATGAGGATGGTTTGCCATGGTTAGTCATGTGTCAGGCTTTATGTAGCTCACCATTATCTGTCAGCTATTCACAAGTATGTCATGGTAATGTCCGTCACTTCATTCATCAGCTCCCCATACGTATGATCCACTTGTTTGCAATTTACATTGATATATGTCGAGACTTACATACACGTTTTTTCTTCTTCATCATATGACTGTATATGTGTTCTACATAGGGATCCCCAAATGTTTCTGTCTAATATTTTCTCTGTATTTGTTCATCCCCCAGCTTAGATAAAGGATTCACCCGGTACTCACAGTACATGGGTGAATACCAACCCTATATACAAACGGTTGAAAAAGCGGGTTAATGAATTGAGAGCCTAATTTCACAATCTAAGAAGCAACAATTATTCTTTACATATATCTTATTGATAGCCCGCTACCTTTGAGTTGAAAAATATAATATCTAGCTTAGTCAGATTTAAAAGTGAAATCGACGGCATTCTGCGGCCGACATCTTGTCTTTTTGCATTCTCTCCCATTTCACCAAGTCTGTGCCAATATAAGTAACCATTTGACACTGGAGGCAGGCATTCTACTTGCTGTTCCATACTAAAGCTATTTTCGCGTGTATTTACAGTACATTGTCGTTCACCCATGTACTACAAGTACCGGGTGAATCTTTTATCTACCCCCAGCTCTGCCACTCCCTCACAAAGTTGGTTATTATTAGACTGATGAATGAACTGACGGTCATTACCGTGACATACTTGTAAATGGCTGACACATAATGGGGAGCCATATAAAGCCTGCCACATGGATAACCATTCAATCACTACACATGTAAAAAGAAAACGCCTGCCACTGCGAACAACTTAATCAACGAAAGACAAAAAACAATTAGTTGGCTGAGTCCTGTGACGTTGGCTGATGATTTCAATTAGCACCCTTGTACAATCTTATTAAAAGCACAAATCTGACAGGTGGTGATGTATCACAGGAGGCAGCGCTTTATTGAGTAGCAAGTGGCGCCCCCTAGCCCAGTGGAAGTGGGCAGAACTGAACGAGTGAGCTGGTTCCAGCTGGTGCTGACTCATGGAACAAACATGACGAGCGTTCTCGAATCCTAATAATATAGACATCTTGAAATATACGGTCACTAAACATTAACATTTCGTGTTGCAAAACATGACAGTGGTTAGTGATATATCACCATGTTATTAAATCAAAGCACGTCCCTTCATCCCACTGATTCCCAGTTGTATGCTTTGTATGACTGAAAATGTTTTAAACTTTCGATGACCCTCTTATTTCCCCTTTCGTCCGCAAGTGCAACACACATGTCTGGTGACAATGGCACGCACCCAGGTCTGATAGGTTTGAAGCAACTGACACTTTCATATTTCCAGTAATATAACGTATAAGCCATTTAGTTAAAGTTGCATGGTCCAATGTAAAACCCAATAATATCAGACTTAACTGGGAGTATAATTCCAGAAACAGCTTTTTGAATCGAAGCTTAAAGCTGCATAGTCCAATGAAATATCGAATTTTCAAAACAAACCAATTATCTAGATTTGATTTTACATATCTAACTTAGATACTGATGCACTTATTAAGCGTTTGTTTCTGCGTAGAATGCAATACTGAGTCAATTTAACTGAACCTGTTAATGCAGAAGTCTATGGTGTCAGAGTTTTGGCAAGCTTGCCAAAACTAATTGTCAATGTTTGCACTCAAAATATCTCAACAGTTTCCGATTTAAAATAAAAGTAACTTTGAACTAATGTAAAGTCGATACTAGTGATCGATCTAATATATTTATCTCAGAAAAAATACAGAAATTCAACACCATCGGATTATGCAACTTTAAACAAACGGCAAAACCCACTCATTCCCTTACCCTAAACTCCAAAATACAATAGTTGTCCAATTGACAAGCTAAGGACACCGTGAGTAATTTTATTTGGTGTGTAGTCTTTTTTAATTCAACATCCCCATAGCGTCACTGGTACATGTCAGACCCAACTAGTTAAGCCAGTACACTACGGTATCATGCCATGTATCATTCGCCGTGTAGGCTTATTGAGGTTTGGAGGGCAGGGTCGACAGGGCAGAGGGGGATGTCAGTGCATGGCCAAGGCCTCATCACCATGGATGTCCCCACGAAACTTATAACCGCCGCAACCGTGATCGTGGCGTCACACTGTTATATCCAATTCCACGTTTTCAGAAAGCAGGGACAATTATCAAATCGCCAAGACATTCAACATCTTGCATAGCTAATTCTGTGTAATAAAAGACAGTATCATCAGTGCACCAATATCTAAGTTGGATATGTAGGTCAGAATGTACATAGTGCTATGGTTTAAAGCATTTGATGCTTGCCTTCATTTATGGGTTTGTACAGCTTTACCAAGTGAAGTTCCCATCTACAATATGCCATGCACTGATGATACTGTCTTTTATTACACAGAATTAGCTATGCAAGATGTTGAATGTCTTGGCGATTTGATAATTGTCCCTGCTTTCTGAAAACGTATATATATATATAATAGTATGTAATATATAAATGTTCCACATTCGACACCCCCTAATAATGGAACAATCCTTTACCAGCATAGTACATGGGCGATTGCATTCCTGCTGCAGAGGGTGGTACTGGTAGATGGTGGGTGATAGATGGTGGGTGGTGTGAGGGTGTGAGTGGAAGTGTAGCATGGGTGGTGGCAGTGGTGCTGTCGGTGCGTTTAGGGTGGGGTAGGGGAGGGGGGAGGGGCAGGGGGAAGGTGAGGGGGTGGGGAGGGGATGGGGAAGGGGGGAAGGGGGAGGGGAGGGGGCGAGGGGGGATGGAGGAGGGGGGATGGAGGAGGGAGGAAGGAGGAGGGAGGAAGGGGGAAAGGGGGGAGGAGAGGGGAGGATAAATGCTGACAGTATGAGCAATGCATTCCGTCAATGGCAAATTTAGTATTCCGGTCATATGGTGACAACAGACTGGCAGAACGACAACTAGAAGAACTAGAATTTTTCTCGAAGCAGACTTAAAAATAAATAAATAAAAAGGTTATTTTAATATACGAAATTACCTATCTTTCACTCCAGGTTTGGTTTAACTCAACTAAATAATAAGTATATATACATACTTATATTTCAATATGTGAATATAAATAATAAAGGTGACCACATGTTTATTGCACATTTCCTATTAAACTAACTCAAGTAACTGTGACGAACCAAACCCACGGTGATGCCTGGAGCAGTCACCAAAGATTATAATATACGCTCAACCAAACTATGTTTCTTTGTTTGCTTGGATACCTAGCAACTCAATAACATATATATAATTTTCTTAATATATATAATAATAAATATATATAATACAGTATTGTCTCCACACCATCCTCAAAGACATATCCGTAAACATGGAATTGTAGCAGATATGTGCAAAGATTGTGGGTTTGATGATAAAAGCATATAATTTGCCTCACTTTAGTACATACCACTAGGAAGATTTGTTGATATAGGGACATTGCATATTCCTCCTAGGGCCAAAATGGCGGCCATTTTACAAACTGGCCATGATCGGGTATTACATAACACATAATCTGTAGGAGTTGTGCATGTTTTTCAAACTGGGATGCATGCAAGTGATGCAATATCACTTAAAATATAATCTGGGATGCCAATTAAAGGTCATACACCTAACATAACCGATTTAATGAGTTTTGTCCGTACTTTGCCATCTGAAAATGGTTGGTTTAACATTAAACTGCACTGCCACTGTGGCAGCGCAGTTACCCTTACATATTATTTTACATTTTTTTATTTTTTTATTATTGAGGCTGTATTTATACTGTCCATAGCATGTAAGCCCGGGTACCCAGGCTTGTTTTCAATGCTGGCCAGCTGTAGTTTTGGTGTTGTCTTACCAAGCAGTAGTTGCTGATAAGTTATTTGATTGTCTGCATTTCAGTAGCAGATAGATAGTCTGTTGGTATGTTTAGTAGCCTATGTTAGTGTTTTTTTTGGGGCCCTCTTGGCATTGTATTTTTGTTCTATTCTTATTACTATGTTAGGTGTTTTCTTAAGGTTCTATCTTAAGGTTCTATCTTTTACCCTTACATTGTCAGTGGGTACATATATACATCCAGACAAAGGCGATTTAGGTGAGCAACCCAAGCATCAAACGTACATTAATGCCAACCACCCGTTTCCACATGTACGTTATCTAGTTGGATGTTATCAGCTGATGAAATATTCTCCTTGGGTATTAAATCATGGTAGTAGATGGGGTCTGCAATCCCCAGTTGACCTATACAAAGGGGTTAAGGTTGTGTTCTCTAAACCGTCCATGATATTGCAAGTTCTACTGCCAGCCATACTGTCCGCCGCAGTGGCATAGTGCCGTGAACTGGAGTACAGCCTTCCTACACTTGCATTGTCCTCTGCATCCCTTCTTGCAGCCGCATCTGAGAAGTTGACGGCATGCTTGCATTGCCTCCGGGAGGGTTGTCCAGCAGACATCCCAGCCAGTGTCACTCTTCACCCACCCCCATTCGCTAGGGGATGGGAGCTCTGCAGCAGTAACCATCATCTGGCCCGAACAGTAGCCAGGTTGGTAGGCATTTCTCCTGATGTGCTTTCTGAGGACTTCTCGAGTTGGTGGGAGAGCATCTATTGCTTGACGCTTCTGGGTGAAGAGCTGCTTATGTGCATTGTTGACATGCTCGTGGCTGCTAGTGACGAAACGCTCCAAGGTGTCCGTCCAGGCTGTCATCTACGGTTTGGTGTAGCGCCTAAGGCACAGAAGGTCGCAGTGACCTTGTCACAGGCCTTCCACGTCTCCCATGCAGTCTTTTTGCTCCTGCCTCCAAAGCTTGACACAAAGGCGTGAAAAGAGGGTAATCCTCGACACTTGTCAGGCCCCAATGCCCGGGTCATCTTCAAGTGCCACCATGTCACACAAGTGAACTGGAATCCACCTTGCATAATTTGTGTGCCCCAGGGCAAAGA